>JARQOD010002612.1:0-75325 GCA_033576555.1 Oophaga sylvatica | reverse complement strand
CCGGGGGCCCGCCCCAAAACGGGGAGGCAAAATGGTCTGCATGGCAAGTTCCAAACTGGAATGTAGCCCTGAAATGCTGCAATTTTTGGCCAACAGATAGATCGGGCGTCTGCCGGCGATACCACACTATTCAATATGTAGCCTTATTTTTAATTTTTTTTTTTACCCATTAAAGTGTATAGAAATGGGGTAAGACACAGCAAAAAAGGGGAATGTAGCCCTGAAATTGCCACAATGATATGCGATCCATGAGGCAGACAAATCCCAGTGTAAAATATCTGCCGTAGCTAAATATTTTTTGGGCAGCAAAAGGGTTTGTCAAAAATTGTATAAAAACCCCTCCAAAAAAAATTCTACAGTACCACAAAAAATGGCAAATTTTTTTCTGCGAAATCAGATGTCAGGCCTGGGACGGGCAATCCATTTAAAATAGCTGTATTTTCACGCTGTACCTAGAAAACATCTGGCTGAATACAGCACAATATCTCTAGTGCATCTCTATTGATCCGTGCAAAAACCGGAAGTGATGCGCAATTGATGCATAGAGACAGCTTTAGTGCGGGCCAAGAAGCAGAAAGTGTGTTTTACATTCACACCACAAACCGGATGTGATGTTACAATGGAAATGACATCACAAAACGGCCGATTACATTCCACAAAGCTGCCCAATGACCAGAAATAACATCACACGCCGGCACCAAGGGGCTTGAGCAAACCTTTATTTAAAGCTCCACTACACAGAGGTCCTCTATGTACCCAGGGCCGTATTTAGGTTTCTGCTGCCCTCGGCACTTTTCGTTCTGCCTCCCCCATTGGTGAGTATGACTATTGCAGACACTGTCGGCAGTGACTTAGGCTACTTGCACGTCAGCGATTTTTGCCTTTCGTGGCAGATCCGGCAGTTTTTTCCGCATCTGCCACGTAACGGATCACTTATGGCAACACTGCATTCGGCCTCATTCATTCCCTATGCGACTTGCAGACATGTGCGACACTTGCCGTTTTGACGTGATCCCAGAAATCCGATACTTGCAGCAACGGAAAAAAAAACGCTACTAGCAGTGTTTTTTTGTCTCAGCGCAAGTGCCGCACATGTTTGCAAGTCCCATAGGGAATGAATGAGGCCAAATCTATATGTGTGACCATATAGAAAAACTAGATCTGAACTGAAAAGTAAGTAATGTGTATGCAAAATGTAAATGCATATTAACACATGACCATTACACAGGAAAACAGGCACAAAAATACAAATATTCCAAAAATGAAATAAAAAATCTTTTTGCAAAAATGCATGAAGGTAGTAATAATCATAAGGGTATTTAGTAAACATAATTTTGATCAAAAGAATGTACAAGCCATCCCGCCACGTCAAGGCAACCTCTGTGGGACAGTCCTACTCTAATATTGAAAACCTTTCCACTTGTCAAGTGACTTTAAATGTGAACAAGGGCAGAGGGACTGAACCCACCAGTTGAAGCTCTGGCCAGACAGGATGGATTTTCTCAACTCAGAAAACAGGGCGGTCACACCCTTATATCCACGGAATGCACTATGAACATACAATCCGATACTTGCAGCAACGGAAAAAAAAACGCTACTAGCAGTGTTTTTTTGTCTCAGCGCAAGTGCCGCACATGTTTACAAGTCCCATAGGGAATGAATGAGGCCAAATCTATATGTGTGACCATGTAGCTCTTTCAAAGACAGTGGTTTCCTACCACACTCAAAAGACATACAATAGGATGTTTAGATTGTGAGCCCCAATGGGACAGTGCTGATGATGTCTGTAAAGTGCTGTGGAGTTAATAGCGCAATATCAGTGAATAAATATTATTCTTAATATTAGGTTACAATACCAGGATCTGAGGATTTTCTGTTTCGAGGTCAAGAGCTCTCTGATGTGATGTTGCTGCCTGTCTCGCTGTCTTCCTCTTTTGACACTGCAGTGTGGTGGACAAGAAAACATTAACTGGTTAACAGCAAGAAGTCTGGTGTCTGTACTAACTGAACTAGAAACTCTCCCCACACCATGTCCAGCAGACACTGGAGGATTACTGGATGGATTTTATTATTCTATTACTGCCCAGTCTCTGACTAAGGCCTTATTCATATGTCTGGGTGTAAACAGATACTTACATATAAATCTGTACAATTTATCTTATAGATCTCCCGGTATATTATTTATTATAGATCTATAATATATAATGTACGAGGAGACCTATAGTATAAAATGTCCAGAATTATCAGTAATTTTATGACGTACAATCTATTATATATAATGTCCAGGGTGATCTATAATATATAATGTACAAGGAGACCTATAGTATAAAATGTCCAGAATTATCAGTAATATATGACGTACAATCTATTATATATAATGTCCAGGGTGATCTATAATATATAATGCTCAGGTAGTGATTTATAATATGTACAGTCCAGGCCAATCTAACTATATAATGTCCGGAGGCAGAGATATATTTAGGGTACGTCTCCACGTTCAGGAAACGCTGCAGGTTGGAGGCTGAGAACAGCCGCAGAGTCAAATCCGCAGCGTCCAGTGTTACAGCATAGTGGAGGGGATTTTATGAAATCCCATATCCACTATGGTACAAAGATGCAGGTGGCAGACCTGAGTACACGCACATGTGGAGCGTCTTTCTAGACCGCAGCATGTCTATTTATCTCACGGAGCGCTCAGTCTACACAAGATAAATAACACCGTCCTATGTATAGGATGTGGTGATTCCACACGGTTAAATGAAACATGCGGAATCACCGCGCGTACAAAAGCCGGCAAAGCTTAGGACGGAGCTGTGTCCTCTCTGCAGCGTTTCCTGAACGTGGAAACACAGCCTTAGAGTCTGTGCACACATTGCAGATTTGTCTGCAGAAGTTTCCGTACATAATCCGCATCTCTTGGCAGAAAACGCAGGTGCGTATTTGATGCATTTTTGTAAGCTAAATAAAGATGTTATTTAACAAAAAAAAAGATTTGTGATGTCTTTCTGTCCAACCTCCTCTTTTACATTAGTCCAGCGCTTATTCCCCACCTCAGCGCTCATTCCCATTCCCCACCTAAGTGCTCATTCTCCACAGCGCTCATTCTCCCCAGCGCTCATTCCCCCAGCGCTCATTCCTCCCCTCAGCGCTCATTCCCCCCTCAGCGCTCATTCCCCCCTCAGTGCTCATTCCTCACCTCAGCGCTCATTCCCCACCTTAGAGCTCATTCTTCACCTCAACGCTCATTCCTCACCTCACCGCTCATTCCTCACCTCAGCGCTCATTCTTCACCTCAGCGCTCATTCCCCCCAGCGCTCATTCCCCACCTCAGAGCTCATTCCCCCCTCAGTGCTCATTCCCCACCTCAGAGCTCATTCCTCAACTCACCGCTCATTCCCATTCCCCACCTAAGTGCTCATTCTCCCCAGCGCTCATTCCCCCCCTCAGCGCTCATTCCCCCCTCAGCGCTCATTCCTCACCTCAGAGCTCATTCCTCACCTCACCGCTCATTCCTCACCTCAGCGCGCATTTCCCACCTCAGAGCTCATTCCCCCCTCAGTGCTCATTCCTCACCTCAGAGCTCATTCCCCACCTCAGAGCTCATTCCCCCCTCAGTGCTCATTCCTCACCTCAGAGCTCATTCCCCACCTCACCGCTCATTCCTCACCTCAGCGCTCATTTCCCACCTAAGAGCTCATTCCCCCTCAGTGCTCATTCCTCACCTCAGCGCTCATTCCCCACCTCAGAGCTCATTCCCCACCTCAGAGCTCATTCCTCACCTCAGCGCTCATTCCTCACCTCAGAGCTCATTCCTCACCTCAGAGCTCATTCCCCCCTCAGTGCTCATTCCTCACCTCAGAGCTCATTCCCACCTCAGCGCTCATTCCCCCCTCAGTGCTCATTCCTCACCTCAGCGCTCATTCCCCACCTCAGAGCTCATTCCCACCTCAGAGCTCATTCCTCACCTCAGAGTTCATTCCTCACCTCAGAGCTCATTCCTCACCTCAGAGCTCATTCCCCCCTCAGTGCTCATTCCTCACCTCAGAGCTCATTCCCACCTCAGAGCTCATTCCCCCCTCAGTGCTCATTCCTCACCTCAGCGCTCATTCCCCACCTCAGAGCTCATTCCCCACCTCAGAGCTCATTCCCGCTCAGTGCTCATTCCTCACCTCAGCGCTCATTCCCCACCTCAGAGCTCATTCCCCCCTCAGTGCTCATTCCTCACCTCAGCGCTCATTCCCCCTCAGTGCTCATTCCTCACCTCAACGCTCATTCCTCACCTCACAGCTCATTCCTCACCTCACCGCTCATTCCTCACCTCAGCACTCATTCCCCACCTCAGCGCTCATTCCCCACCTCAGCGCTCATTCCCCACCTCAGTGCTCATTCCTCACCTCACCGCTCATTCCTCACCTCAGCACTCATTCCCCACCTCAGCACTCATTCCCCACCTCAGCGCTCATTCCCCACCTCAGAGCTCATTCCTCACCTCAGAGCTCATTCCCCCCTCAGTGCTCATTCCTCACCTCAACGCTCATTCCTCACCTCACAGCTCATTCCTCACCTCACCGCTCATTCCTCACCTCAGCACTCATTCCCCACCTCAGCGCTCATTCCCCCCCTCAGAGCTCATTCCTCACCTCAGAGCTCATTCCTCACCTCAGAGCTCATTCCCCCTCAGTGCTCATTCCTCACCTCAGCGCTCATTCCTCACCTCACAGCTCATTCCTCACCTCACCGCTCATTCCTCAACTCAGCGCTCATTCCCCACCTCAGCGCTCATTCCCCACCTCAGCGCTCATTCCCCCCCTCAGCGCTTATTCCCCACCTCAGAGCTCATTCCCACCTAAGTGCTCATTCCCCACCTCAGCGCTCATTCCCCACCTCAGCGCTCATTCCCCACCTCAGCGTTCATTCCCCCCCTCAGCGCTTATTCCCCACCTCAGAGCTCATTCCTCACCTCAGAGCTCATTCCTCACCTCAGCGCTCATTCCTCACCTCAGAGCTCATTCCTCACCTCAGAGCTCATTTCCCACCTCAGCGCTCATTCCCCCCCTCAGCGCTTATTCCCCACCTCAGAGCTCATTCCCCACCTCAGCGCTCATTCCCCCCCTCAGCGCTCATTCCCCACCTCAGCGCTCATTCCCCACCTCAGAGCTCATTCCTCACCTCAGCGCTCATTCCTCACCTCACAGCTCATTCCTCACCTCACCGCTCATTCCTCACCTCAGCGCTCATTCCCCCCTCAGCGCTTATTCCCCACCTCAGAGCTCATTCCCCACCTAAGTGCTCATTCCCCAACTCAGCGCTCATTCCCCAACTCAGCGCTCATTCCCCCCTCAGCGCTCATTCCCGACCTCAGCGCTCATTCCCCCCCTCAGCGCTTATTCTCCACCTCAGAGCTCATTCCTCACCTCAGAGCTCATTCCCCACCTCAGCGCTCATTCCTCACCTCAGCGCTCATTCCTCACCTCACAGCTCATTCCTCACCTCACAGCTCATTCCCCCCCTCAGCGCTTATTCCCCACCTCAGAGCTCATTCCTCACCTCAGAGCTCATTCCCCACCTCAGCGCTCATTCCTCACCTCACCGCTCATTCCTCACCTCAGAGCTCATTCCTCACCTCAGAGCTCATTCCTCACCTCAGCGCTCATTCCCCACCTCAGCGCTCATTCCTCACCTCACAGCTCATTCCTCACCTCACCGCTCATTCCTCACCTCAGCGCTCATTCCCCACCTCAGCGCTCATTCCTCACCTCAGCGCTCATTCCCCACCTCAGCGCTCATTCCTCACCTCAGCGCTCATTTCCCACCTCAGCGCTCATTCCTCACCTCACAGCTCATTCCTCACCTCACCGCTCATTCCTCACCTCAGCGCTCATTCCCCACTCAGCGCTCATTCCCCACCTCAGCGCTCATTCCCCACCTCAGAGCTCATTCCCCACCTCAGAGCTCATTCCCACCTAAGTGCTCATTCCCCACCTCAGCGCTTATTCCCCACCTCAGCGCTCATTCCCCACCTCAGAGCTCATTCCCCACCTCAGAGCTCATTCCCCACCTAAGTGCTCATTCCCCACCTCAGAGCTCATTCCCACCTAAGTGCTCATTCCCCACCTCAGCGCTTATTCCCCACCTCAGAGCTCATTCCCCCCTCAATGCTCATTCCTCACCTCAGCGCTCATTCCCCCCCTCAGCGCTTATTCCCCACCTCAGAGCTCATTCCCCACCTAAGTGCTCATTCCCCACCTCAGCGCTTATTCCCCACCTCAGAGCTCATTCCTCACCTCAGAGCTCATTCCCCCCTCAATGCTCATTCCTCACCTCAGAGCTCATTCCTCACCTCAGAGCTCATTCCTCACCTCAGAGCTCATTCCCCCCTCAGTGCTCATTCCTCACCTCAGCGCTCATTCCCCACCTTAGAGCTCATTCCCCCCTCAGTGCTCATTCCTCACCTCAGCGCTCATTCCCCACCTCAGAGCTCATTCCTCACCTCAGAGCTCATTCCCCCCTCAGTGCTCATTCCTCATCTCAGCGCTCATTCCTCACCTCACAGCTCATTCCTCACCTCACCGCTCATTCCTCACCTCAGCGATAATTTCCCACCTCAGCGCTCATTCCCCCCCTCAGCGCTCATTCCCCCCCTCAGCGCTTATTCCCCACCTCAGAGCTCATTCCCCACCTCAGAGCTCATTCCTCACCTCAGAGCTCATTCCCCCCTCAGTGCTCATTCCTCACCTCAGCGCTCATTCCTCACCTCACAGCTCATTCCTCACCTCACCGCTCATTCCTCACCTCACCGCTCATTCCTCACCTCAGCGCTCATTCCCCACCTCAGCGCTCATTCCCCATCTAAGTGCTCATTCCCCACCTCAGCGCTTATTCCCCACCTCAGAGCTCATTCCCCACCTAAGTACTCATTCCCCACCTCAGCTCTCATTCCCCCCCTCAGCGCTCATTCCCCACCTTAGCGCTCATTCCCCCCCTCAGCGCTTATTCCCCACCTCAGAGCTCATTCCTCACCTAAGAGCTCATTCCCCACCTCAGCGCTCATTCCTCACCTCAGCGCTCATTCCTCACCTCAGAGCTCATTCCTCACCTCAGAGCTCATTCCCCACCTCAGCGCTCATTCCCCCCCTCAGCGCTTATTCCCACCTCAGAGCTCATTCCCCACCTCAGCGCTCATTCCCCCCCTCAGCGCTCATTCCCCACCTCAGCGCTCATTCCCCACCTCAGAGCTCATTCCTCACCTCAGCGCTCATTCCTCACCTCACAGCTCATTCCTCACCTTACCGCTCATTCCTCACCTCAGCGCTCATTCCCCCCTCAGCGCTTATTCCCCACCTCAGAGCTCATTCCCCACCTAAGTGCTCATTCCCCACCTCAGCGCTCATTCCCCCCCTCAGCGCTCATTCCCCACCTCAGCGCTCATTCCCCCCCTCAGCGCTTATTCTCCACCTCAGAGCTCATTCCTCACCTCAGAGCTCATTCCCACCTCAGCGCTCATTCCTCACCTCAGCGCTCATTCCTCACCTCACAGCTCATTCCTCACCTCACAGCTCATTCCCCCCCTCAGCGCTTATTCCCCACCTCAGAGCTCATTCCTCACCTCAGAGCTCATTCCCCACCTCAGCGCTCATTCCTCACCTCAACGCTCATTCCTCACCTCACCGCTCATTCCTCACCTCACAGCTCATTCCTCACCTCAGCGCTCATTCCCCACCTCAGCGCTCATTCCTCACCTCAGCGCTCATTCCTCACCTCAGAGCTCATTCCTCACCTCAGAGCTCATTCCCCATCTCAGCGCTCATTCCCCCCCTCAGCGCTTATTCCCACCTCAGAGCTCATTCCCCACCTCAGCGCTCATTCCCCCCCTCAGCGCTCATTCCCCACCTCAGCGCTCATTCCCCACCTCAGAGCTCATTCCTCACCTCAGCGCTCATTCCTCACCTCACAGCTCATTCCTCACCTCACCGCTCATTCCTCACCTCAGCGCTCATTCCCCCCCTCAGCGCTTATTCCCCACCTCAGAGCTCATTCCCCACCTAAGTGCTCATTCCCACCTCAGCGCTCATTCCCCCTCAGCGCTCATTCCCCACCTCAGCGCTCATTCCCCCCTCAGCGCTTATTCTCCACCTCAGAGCTCATTCCTCACCTCAGAGCTCATTCCCACCTCAGCGCTCATTCCTCACCTCAGCGCTCATTCCTCACCTCACAGCTCATTCCTCACCTCACAGCTCATTCCCCCCCTCAGTGCTTATTCCCCACCTCAGAGCTCATTCCTCACCTCAGAGCTCATTCCCCACCTCAGCGCTCATTCCTCACCTCACCGCTCATTCCTCACCTCACCGCTCATTCCTCACCTCAGAGCTCATTCCTCACCTCAGCGCTCATTCCCCACCTCAGCGCTCATTCCTCACCTCACAGCTCATTCCTCACCTCACCGCTCATTCCTCACCTCAGCGCTCATTCCCCACCTCAGCGCTCATTCCTCACCTCAGCGCTCATTCCCCACCTCAGCGCTCATTCCTCACCTCAGCGCTCATTTCCCACCTCAGCGCTCATTCCTCACCTCACAGCTCATTCCTCACCTCACCGCTCATTCCTCACCTCAGCGCTCATTCCCCACCTCAGCGCTCATTCCCCACCTCAGAGCTCATTCCCCACCTCAGAGCTCATTCCCCACCTAAGTGCTCATTCCCCACCTCAGAGCTCATTCCTCACCTCAGAGCTCATTCCCCCTCAGTGCTCATTCCTCACCTCAGCGCTCATTCCTCACCTCACAGCTCATTCCTCACCTCACCGCTCATTCCTCACCTCAGCGCTCATTTCCCACCTCAGCGCTCATTCCCCCCCTCAGCGCTTATTCCCCACCTCAGAGCTCATTCCCCACCTCAGCGCTCATTCCCCCCCTCAGCGCTCATTCCCCACCTCAGCGCTCATTCCCCACCTCAGAGCTCATTCCTCACCTCAGCGCTCATTCCTCACCTCACAGCTCATTCCTCACCTCACCGCTCATTCCTCACCTCAGCGCTCATTCCCCCCCTCAGCGCTTATTCCCCACCTCAGAGCTCATTCCCCACCTAAGTGCTCATTCCCCACCTCAGCGCTCATTCCCCCTCAGCGCTCATTCCCCACCTCAGCGCTCATTCCCCCCTCAGCGCTTATTCTCCACCTCAGAGCTCATTCCTCACCTCAGCGCTCATTCCTCACCTCAGCTCTCATTCCTCACCTCACAGCTCATTCCTCACCTCACAGCTCATTCCCCCCCTCAGTGCTTATTCCCACCTCAGAGCTCATTCCTCACCTCAGAGCTCATTCCCCACCTCAGCGCTCATTCCTCACCTCACCGCTCATTCCTCACCTCACCGCTCATTCCTCACCTCAGAGCTCATTCCTCACCTCAGCGCTCATTCCCCACCTCAGCGCTCATTCCTCACCTCACAGCTCATTCCTCACCTCACCGCTCATTCCTCACCTCAGCGCTCATTCCCCACCTCAGCGCTCATTCCTCACCTCAGCGCTCATTCCCCACCTCAGCGCTCATTCCTCACCTCAGCGCTCATTTCCCACCTCAGCGCTCATTCCTCACCTCACAGCTCATTCCTCACCTCACCGCTCATTCCTCACCTCAGCGCTCATTCCCCACCTCAGCGCTCATTCCCCACCTCAGCGCTCATTCCCCACCTCAGCGCTCATTCCCCACCTCAGAGCTCATTCCCCACCTCAGAGCTCATTCCCCACCTAAGTGCTCATTCCCCACCTCAGCGCTTATTCCCCACCTCAGCGCTCATTCCCCACCTCAGAGCTCATTCCTCACCTCAGAGCTCATTCCCCCTCAGTGCTCATTCCTCACCTCAGCGCTCATTCCTCACCTCACAGCTCATTCCTCACCTCACAGCTCATTCCTCACCTCACCGCTCATTCCTCACCTCAGCGCTCATTCCCCACCTCAGCGCTCATTCCCCCCCTCAGCGCTCATTCCCCCCTCAGCGCTTATTCCCCACCTCAGAGCTCATTCCCACCTCAGAGCTCATTCCTCACCTCAGAGCTCATTCCCCCTCAGTGCTCATTCCTCACCTCAGCGCTCATTCCTCACCTCACAGCTCATTCCTTACCTCACTGCTCATTCCTCACCTCACCGCTCATTCCTCACCTCACCGCTCATTCCCCACCTCAGCGCTCATTCCCCATCTAAGTGCTCATTCCCCACCTCAGCGCTTATTCCCCACCTCAGAGCTCATTCCCCACCTAAGTGCTCATTCCCCACCTAAGTGCTCATTCCCCCCCTCAGCTCTCATTCCCCCCCTCAGCGCTCATTCCCCACCTCAGCGCTCATTCCCCACCTCAGAGCTCATTCCCCACCTCAGAGCTCATTCCTCACCTCAGAGCTCATTCCCCACCTCAGCGCTCATTCCTCACCTCAGAGCTCATTCCTCACCTCAGAGCTCATTCCTCACCTCAGAGCTCATTCCCCACCTCAGCGCTCATTCCCCCCCTCAGCGCTCATTCCCCACCTCAGAGCTCATTCCCACCTCAGCGCTCTTTCCCCCCCCTCAGCGCTCATTCCCCACCTCAGCGCTCATTCCCCACCTCAGAGCTCATTCCTCACCTCAGCGCTCATTCCTCACCTCACAGCTCATTCCTCACCTCACCGCTCATTCCTCACCTCAGCGCTCATTCCCCCCTCAGCGCTTATTCCCCACCTCAGAGCTCATTCCCCACCTAAGTGCTCATTCCCCCCCTCAACGCTCATTCCCCCCTCAGCGCTCATTCCCCACCTCAGCGCTCATTCCCCCCCTCAGCGCTTATTCTCCACCTCAGAGCTCATTCCTCACCTCAGAGCTCATTCCCCACCTCAGCGCTCATTCCTCACCTCAGCGCTCATTCCTCACCTCACAGCTCATTCCTCACCTCACAGCTCATTCCCCCCCTCAGCGCTTATTCCCCACCTCAGAGCTCATTCCTCACCTCAGAGCTCATTCCCCACCTCAGCGCTCATTCCTCACCTCAACGCTCATTCCTCACCTCACCGCTCATTCCTCACCTCAGAGCTCATTCCTCACCTCAGCGCTCATTCCCACCTCAGCGCTCATTCCTCACCTCAGAGCTCATTCCTCACCTCAGAGCTCATTCCCCACCTCAGCGCTCATTCCCCCCCTCAGCGCTTATTCCCCACCTCAGAGCTCATTCCCCACCTCAGCGCTCATTCCCCCCTCAGCGCTCATTCCCCACCTCAGCGCTCATTCCCCACCTCAGAGCTCATTCCTCACCTCAGCGTTCATTCCTCACCTCACAGCTCATTCCTCACCTCACCGCTCATTCCTCACCTCAGCGCTCATTCCCCCCCTCAGCGCTTATTCCCCACCTCAGAGATCATTCCCCACCTAAGTGCTCATTCCCCACCTCAGCGCTCATTCCCCCCTCAGCGCTCATTCCCCACCTCAGCGCTCATTCCCCCCTCAGCGCTTATTCTCCACCTCAGAGCTCATTCCTCACCTCAGAGCTCATTCCCCACCTCAGCGCTCATTCCTCACCTCACAGCTCATTCCTCACCTCACAGCTCATTCCCCCCCTCAGTGCTTATTCCCCACCTCAGAGCTCATTCCTCACCTCAGAGCTCATTCCCCACCTCAGCGCTCATTCCTCACCTCACCGCTCATTCCTCACCTCACCGCTCATTCCTCACCTCAGAGCTCATTCCTCACCTCAGCGCTCATTCCCCACCTCAGCGCTCATTCCTCACCTCACAGCTCATTCCTCACCTCACCGCTCATTCCTCACCTCAGCGCTCATTCCCCACCTCAGCGCTCATTCCTCACCTCAGCGCTCATTTCCCACCTCAGCGCTCATTCCTCACCTCAGCGCTCATTTCCCACCTCAGCGCTCATTCCTCACCTCACAGCTCATTCCTCACCTCACCGCTCATTCCTCACCTCAGCGCTCATTCCCCACCTCAGCGCTCATTCCCCACCTCAGCGCTCATTCCCCACCTCAGAGCTCATTCCCCACCTCAGAGCTCATTCCCCACCTAAGTGCTCATTCCCCACCTCAGCGCTTATTCCCCACCTCAGCGCTCATTCCCCACCTCACAGCTCATTCCCCACCTCAGAGCTCATTCCCCACCTAAGTGCTCATTCCCCACCTCAGAGCTCATTCCCCACCTAAGTGCTCATTCCCCACCTCAGCGCTTATTCCCCACCTCAGAGCTCATTCCCCCCTCAATGCTCATTCCTCACCTCAGCGCTCATTCCCCCCTCAGCGCTTATTCCCCACCTCAGAGCTCATTCCCACACCTAAGTGCTCATTCCCCACCTCAGCGCTTATTCCCCACCTCAGAGCTCATTTCTCACCTCAGGCTCATTCCTCACCTCAGAGCTCATTCCTCACCTCAGAGCTCATTCCCCACCTAAGTGCTCATTCCCCACCTCAGCGCTTATTCCCCACCTCAGAGCTCATTCCTCACCTCAGAGCTCATTCCTCACCTCAGAGCTCATTCCTCACCTCAGAGCTCATTCCCCCCTCAGTGCTCATTCCTCACCTCAGCGCTCATTCCTCACCTCAGCGCTCATTCCCCACCTCAGAGCTAATTCCTCACCTCAGAGCTCATTCCCCCCTCAGTGCTCATTCCTCACCTCAGCGCTCATTCCTCACCTCACAGCTCATTCCTCACCTCACCTCTCATTCCTCACCTCAGCGCTCATTCCCCACCTCAGCGCTCATTCCCCACCTAAGTGCTCATTCCCCACCTCAGCGCTTATTCCCCACCTCAGAGCTCATTCCCCACCTAAGTGCTCATTCCCCACCTCAGCTCTCATTCCCCCCCTCAGCGCTCATTCCCCACCTCAGCGCTCATTCCCCACCTAAGTGCTCATTCCCCACCTCAGCGCTTATTCCCCACCTCAGAGCTCATTCCCCACCTAAGTGCTCATTCCCCACCTCAGCTCTCATTCCCCCCCTCAGCGCTCATTCCCCACCTCAGCGCTCATTCCCCCCCTCAGCGCTTATTCCCCACCTCAGAGCTCATTCCTCACCTCAGAGCTCATTCCCCACCTCAGCGCTCATTCCTCACCTCAGCGCTCATTCCTCACCTCAGAGCTCATTCCTCACCTCACAGCTCATTCCTCACCTCACAGCTCATTCCCCCCTCAGCGCTTATTCCCCACCTCAGAGCTCATTCCTCACCTCAGAGCTCATTCCCCACCTCAGCGCTCATTCCTCACCTCACCGCTCATTCCTCACCTCAGAGCTCATTCCTCACCTCAGAGCTCATTCCTCACCTCAGCGCTCATTCCCCACCTCAGCGCTCATTCCTCACCTCAGCGCTCATTCCCCACCTCAGCGCTCATTCCTCACCTCAGCGCTCATTCCTCACCTCAGAGCTCATTCCTCACCTCAGAGCTCATTCCCCACCTCAGCGCTCATTCCCCCCTCAGCGCTTATTCCCCACCTCAGAGCTCATTCCCCACCTCAGCGCTCATTCCCCCCCTCAGCGCTCATTCCCCACCTCAGCGCTCATTCCCCACCTCAGAGCTCATTCCTCACCTCAGCGCTCATTCCTCACCTCACAGCTCATTCCTCACCTCACCGCTCATTCCTCACCTCAGCGCTCATTCCCCCCCTCAGCGCTTATTCCCCACCTCAGAGCTCATTCCCCACCTAAGTGCTCATTCCCCACCTCAGCGCTCATTCCCCCCCTCAGCGCTCATTCCCCACCTCAGCGCTCATTCCCCCCTCAGCGCTTATTCTCCACCTCAGAGCTCATTCCTCACCTCAGAGCTCATTCCCCACCTCAGCGCTCATTCCTCACCTCAGCGCTCATTCCTCACCTCACAGCTCATTCCTCACCTCACAGCTCATTCCCCCCTCAGCGCTTATTCCCCACCTCAGAGCTCATTCCTCACCTCAGAGCTCATTCCCCACCTCAGCGCTCATTCCTCACCTCACCGCTCATTCCTCACCTCAGAGCTCATTCCTCAACTCAGAGCTCATTCCTCACCTCAGCGCTCATTCCCCACCTCAGCGCTCATTCCTCACCTCACAGCTCATTCCTCACCTCACCGCTCATTCCTCACCTCAGCGCTCATTCCCCACCTCAGCGCTCATTCCTCACCTCAGCGCTCATTCCCCACCTCAGCGCTCATTCCTCACCTCAGCGCTCATATCCCACCTCAGCGCTCATTCCTCACCTCACAGCTCATTCCTCACCTCACCGCTCATTCCTCACCTCAGCGCTCATTCCCCACCTCAGCGCTCATTCCCCACCTCAGCGCTCATTCCCCACCTCAGAGCTCATTCCCCACCTCAGAGCTCATTCCCCACCTAAGTGCTCATTCCCCACCTCAGCGCTTATTCCCCACCTCAGCGCTCATTCCCCACCTCAGAGCTCATTCCCCACCTCAGAGCTCATTCCCCACCTAAGTGCTCATTCCCCACCTCAGAGCTCATTCCCCACCTAAGTGCTCATTCCCCACCTCAGCGCTTATTCCCCACCTCAGAGCTCATTCCCCCCCTCAATGCTCATTCCTCACCTCAGCGCTCATTCCCCCCCTCAGCGCTTATTCCCCACCTCAGAGCTCATTCCCCACCTAAGTGCTCATTCCCCACCTCAGCGCTTATTCCCCACCTCAGAGCTCATTCCTCACCTCAGAGCTCATTCCCCCTCAGTGCTCATTCCTCACCTCAGAGCTCATTCCTCACCTCAGAGCTCATTCCTCACCTCAGAGCTCATTCCCCCCTCAGTGCTCATTCCTCACCTCAGCGCTCATTCCCCACCTCAGAGCTCATTCCCCCCTCAGTGCTCATTCCTCACCTCAGCGCTCATTCCCCACCTCAGAGCTCATTCCTCACCTCAGAGCTCATTCCCCCTCAGTGCTCATTCCTCACCTCAGCGCTCATTCCTCACCTCACAGCTCATTCCTCACCTCACCGCTCATTCCTCACCTCAGCGCTCATTCCCCACCTCAGCGCTCATTCCCCCCCTCAGCGCTCATTCCCCCCATCAGCGCTTATTCCCCACCTCAGAGCTCATTCCCCACCTCAGAGCTCATTCCTCACCTCAGAGCTCATTCCCCCCTCAGTGCTCATTCCTCACCTCAGCGCTCATTCCTCACCTCACAGCTCATTCCTCACCTCACCGCTCATTCCTCACCTCAGCGCTCATTCCCCACCTCAGCGCTCATTCCCCACCTAAGTGCTCATTCCCCACCTCAGCGCTTATTCCCCACCTCAGAGCTCATTCCCCACCTAAGTGCTCATTCCCCACCTCAGCTCTCATTCCCCCCTCAGCGCTCATTCCTCACCTCAGCGCTCATTCCTCACCTCAGCGCTCATTCCCCCCTCAGCGCTTATTCCCCACCTCAGAGCTCATTCCTCACCTCAGAGCTCATTCCCCACCTCAGCGCTCATTCCTCACCTCAGCGCTCATTCCTCACCTCAGAGCTCATTCCTCACCTCAGAGCTCATTCCCCACCTCAGCGCTCATTCCCCCCCTCAGCGCTTATTCCCCACCTCAGAGCTCATTCCCCACCTCAGCGCTCATTCCCCCCTCAGCGCTCATTCCCCACCTCAGCGCTCATTTGTGTAGCCCTGGTACACAATACCAGGAGGATGAGTGGAGAGGTAACAGTTAAGGTCTCTTCATGACATCATGTACACTTCTGACACACCCAGCAGGGGTGTGGAAGGGAGTGATTTCTAGTCAGTCAGTTTCCTGTCCTTGGACAGAGTAGACGTGTCCAGTTTGAGCCTGTTAGCAGTTCAGAAAGTGGAGGCTGGTACAGGTGGTCTAATTCACCTTAGCCTAGTCAGAGCTGTGCCCCACTGGAAGAAAGACTGAACTATCTATTAAGAGTCGAGCAAATCGAAGGGCAAAGTGGAAGGAAGATAATTGGAAAAGTGCTTTTGACTTGGAAAAGTCCTGCACATTGCTACCGGTCACTGGGGACCGAAGGATCACTATTAGCTACAAGCATAGTGAAGAGAAAACCAGAGATTTACCGGACCCTAGGTCGCGGCAAACAGCCCCATATAGTCAGTACGTAACTGGGGTCAGGGGGAGCGAAGACTTTGAGTCAGTGCACGACAAGATAAGAATTCAGCTCTCTCGCAGGAAGGCTCCTAACACAAATCTGACTGGGCAGAACAGCTTTGGAAAAGCTGGAATCATAGAGGGAACTACGCTTCAGGCTGGTCGTACTCATCATTATTGGACAGTAAAGGAGGCCCCTAACTTGCTTAGCTGTTGCCTCAAAGCTCATCCTCCATCAACCCCATCAGCCTCCCTGGGACCTGCCTTATCATCTTGCAAGTAAAGGTATGGAAAGACGCTGACCGTGTGAGACTGAGTTATTGATTTGCATGCCTGCACAATCCCTACCTAACTACCGACCTGAGGGAAGAGTCCCACCTGTAGGGGACCCGACATCTAGCTGCCTCACCATCCCCTCAGAGATCTACAGCAGCGCTGGTACTAATTACCAGAATACTACAGGTGGCGTCACGAACTGTATATAAATCTATCCCCTGTAAATATTCCCCCAACATACGCCAGACCGCCAGGGCCACAGACCGAGCCACAGCTACCTGTGACAATCCCCATAGACTTCTACGGGCTCGGCTCTGAGTACCCCATTGCCCTGGTAACCCACAATTGTGGTGGCGGGTCGACACAAAACTTTGGCGTCACGAACAGGATACGAAACTTGCAGCATTGCGAGCCCTGTGTGCCTGTGGAGTGTTTTTGTGAAAAAGGACTGTTTGCACTTTTGGCGCCAAAATCGCCATTTTTGTCGCCATATTCGCGCCCTCAGGCGCTGGAGAAGAAGGTGGGCGTACCTGAAAGAGCGCGCAAAGTCTTGGACACGCCCCCGGCTCTGACTCATCGGCAGGTCCTGCAACAGGAAGTGAACGCTCTGACATCAGAGCGCCTGCGACGAAGGTCCTGTTCTCACTGCAGTGCCTGTGAAGTAGCAGCATCTGAAACCGGTAGGCTCCGTTTAACCAAGGGGGCGCTAAGATGTCACAACAACCGGCTGACAGTGCGGCCCCGGCCGGAGGCCCCAATCCCGCACCGTCTGGTATTGTCGCGCAAGATGGGGGCGCAGGCCCTGCACCCAGTCCGGTAGTCCCGATCATGCCACTAACGCTCCCATATATGCCTGGGGCGAAATGGCTTCCCCAGTACAGCGGTGGGCCAGGCACATTAGCAGGCTTCAAGCGGAAGTTATGCAGCATCCTCGAAATGTACTCCATGCCTGAGAGACAAAAAGCTGCTGTGCTAATAGGGCAGCTAACTGGCGCTGCTGAGAGGGAAGTGGAGACTTGGGATACCGTTGATCAGGAGTCGGTACCTGCGATCTTCCTTAAGCTACATGCCATATTTGAAGACCGCACAGAAACGGATCTCCGGATGGCCTTCTATCACTGTTCACAACAGCCAGGTGACAGCATCCGGGACTATGCTTGCCGACTACAGGGAGCCCTGAGAGCCCTCAAGCAAATTAACAATTTAAATGCTATCGACGAGAATAGAATGCTGAAAGAACAATTTATACAGGGATTGAGATCCCCAGAGGAACGCAGAACTGTAAATTGGTGGTCCTTAGATCATCCGGATGCTACCTTTGATGCCCTAAAGGACATGGCAATAAAAGGGCTGCGGCCCCTGGGCAAACCTGAGGTGGCCACCCAACATCATCAGGGTGAAGTCACTCTGGAACCGGCAGTAACCCCTGTTCCCCGTTAGTGGCTGAAGCCAAAGCGCAGGTGACACCTCCTAGTGAATTGGACTGTCTGCGCTCAGAGGTGCGCCAGCTGACTAAAAATCTGGCTGCTGTAATGAGTGCCTTGCAGCTGCGGAGAGAGGAGGAAGGAAAGATCTCGTTAGCCGACTGCCCAGAAGACGTTCCGTGGATGCACCGGAGAAGAAAGAAGATGTCGCCCCCCGGAGGAGGACAACGCCACCCCCAGGAGCAACCTCTGATCAACACCCTTCTCGTCGAGAGATCATCTGTTACCGCTGCAACCGGAAAGGTCATCTGTCTACACAGTGTCCTTTAAACGGGCAGAACCTGGGTCCAAGGGCCAACACCCAGGAGAATACCCGTCAGGCCCCCTAGACTGGAACCGCAGGTATGTGGGCGGGCGACCCTACTGTCTATTATTCTAGATGGTATTGCTGTTCCAGCATTGTTAGACACTGGGTCCCAGGTGACCCTAATACCTGATGCTCTATATACCAAGTACTGGTCAATGGACAGTCTTAAACCTCCGAGCCTTGACTTTACTGTGTATGCTTCTAATGGTCTTCCTGTAGAAGTACTCGGAACAAAATGTGTAGATGTAAAGGTGGGCAGAGAGGAGTTGAAAGACCAAGGGCTTCTGGTAGTAAAGACTGTAAATGAGGAGAACGGTTTAAATATCATTTTGGGTACTAACATTATCGGTAATTGTTTGGGAGAAGTTGTGTTCTTACTCCAACAGCTCGCTGAGATTGCCCGACCAAGGCAGAGAGGAGTAATCCAAAGAGAGATCCGGGCCCTGGTGTGTCAGCAGCAAGCGAAGCTTACCGACGGCGAAATTGGTAATGTACGGGTCACTGACTCAGATCCTATTGTGATACCCCCAATGAGTGAAATGATCATTTGGTGCAGGGCAGCCATAGGTCTGAGAGGACAGAATTACCAAGCTGTAGTAGAACCCCACCATTCAGAACATAGACCTACACTTATGACTGCTAGAGGAGTAGTAGAAGTGGTGAATGGAAGAGTACCGGTACGGCTTCTCAATTGGGGAGATGATGAGGTAAATTTACCCCGTTATGCAACCATTGCTAAACTTCATGCTGTTGATAATAATTCTATTCTCCCGGCTGAGTCCTTAGACTCCTGTCAAATAGAGGAGGACAATGACCCAGCAACTCAGGTGGCGGAGTGGTGTCAGCAACTCCATGTTGGGACGGACACCACTCCCGCTCACCAGAAGCAAGGGGTATTACGGGTGGTGCAAGAGTACGCCCAAGTGTTTAGCAAAAATCCACTTGATTTTGGGACAATTAAGGGAGTACAACATCATATCCCTACAGGCAGTCATCCTCCCATCAAAGAGCGGTATAGGCCCATACCTCCAGCTCATTATCAGAAGGCTAAAGAAATGTTGAATGATATGAAGAAAGCCGGGGTGATAAGGGATAGTTGTAGCCCCTGGGCAGCACCTCTAGTTCTGGTTAAAAAGAAAGATGGTAGTATGAGAATGTGTGTGGATTACAGGCAGGTGAACCGCATAACACACAAGGATGCATACCTGTTACCACGTATAGAGGAATCATTAGCTGCTCTGAAAACGGCTAACTACTTTTCTACCCTTGATCTGACTAGTGGTTACTGGCAAGTGGCTGTGGCTGAGGAGGATCGTGAGAAAACGGCTTTCACCACCCCAATGGGGCTCTGTGAGTTCGACAGAATGCCGTTTGGGCTCAGTAGTGCCCAGGAACATTTCAGAGAGTGATGGAAAACTGTCTGGGACATCTCAATTTTGAAACCGTGCTGCTATACCTAGACGACGTTATCGTGTATTCCAAGACATATGAGGACCATCTGAAGCACCTGGCAGAAGTGTTTGAGTCCCTGTCCAGGTACGGGATGAAGTTGAAACCCTCAAAATGCCATCTACTCAAGCAGAAGGTACAATACTTGGGGCACATCGTCAGTTCAGAAGGAGTAGCGCCGGACCCAGAGAAAGTCACTGCCATCCAGAAGTGGCCGGAGCCGAAGAACCTTAAGGAAGTGCGACAGTTCCTGGGACTAACGGGTTACTACAGGAGATTCGTGAAAGATTACACGAAGAAGGCAGCTCCTTTACAGGACCTCCTGGTAGGACAATCTTTAAAGAGCAGAAACCCTCCCTTTAATTGGGGTAAAGAACAGGCTGAAGCATTCCAAAAGATGAAAGAGATCCTGACAGGTGATGAGATCTTAACCTATCCTGATTACAGCCAACCGTTCCTGTTGTACACCGACGCCAGTAATGAAGGGTTGGGAGCAGTTCTCAGTCAGAAGCAGAATGGCCAAGAAAAAGTCATCGCTTATGCTAGCAGAAAACTCAGGCCAACTGAAAGGAATCCGGAAAATTATAGCAGCTTCAAGCTGGAGTTTCTGGCGCTGGTCTGGGCCATTACTGAAAGATTTAAGCACTATCTGGCCTCCAATAAGTTCACGGCGTACACAGACAACAACCCGTTAACGCACCTGGAAACCGCCAAGCTGGGTGCCATGGAGCAGCGATGGATGGCCGGTTGTCCAATTACCAGTTTACTATCAAGTACCGGGCAGGTCGAAAGAATGCTAATGCCGACGCATTGTCCCGAATGCCGCATGACTCTGATACGGAAGAAGAATCGGACGACCTGGAAGAAATTGAGCTACCCGCGTTCCATCGAAATGGGGTAGTCCATGAGCATCGAGTTCACAGAAAGCAGTATGGTGCAACATTAAATCCTTTACCCCATCACAGTTGGAAAGAGACTCAGGACAGTGATCCAGTGGTCAGCCGCATCAAGGAGTTGTTAAAACAGGAGGGCTCCTCTTTGGAAAAGGAAGCACCTATGTCAGCAAAGCTCCTGTGGAACGAGAAAAGCAGGTTGTTCCTATACCGTGAGAAGTTGTGCAGGAGATACGTCAACCCCAGAACCCATGAAATGGTCTGGCAAATAGTGGTCCCAAGGCAGACGTCCCAATGGTGTTGGAAGCGTACCACGATCAAGCAGGACACTTTGGCTGGAGAAAGCTGGAGACCCTGTTGAGATGCCGGTTCTACTGGGTAGGGATGCGCAGCTCCGTCGAGAGGTGGTGTCGGAACTGTGGACCTTGTGGTCTCAGAAGAAAGGACTACGGTAGTCAGAAGGCACCCCTGCAACCTATCCGGACGACTCGTCCCCTGGAGATTGTGGCCTGGACCATGTCAAATTGTCGCCAAGTAGATCTGGATACTCATACGCCTTGACCATGGTGGACCATTACTCCAGATTTCTGGTAGTCGTTCCAGTTAAGGACCAGACCGCAGTGACGGCCGCGAAAACCTTTCAAGCAAGCTTCTGCAGACCGCATGGGTATCCGAGCAAGTCTTAACCGATCAGGGACCTGCTTTCGAAGCTGATTTATTCAAGGAATTCTGTCATATGTACGGGTGCAAGAAAATTAGAACGACACCATACCACCCTCAAACCAACGGTCTTTGTGAAAAGATGAACCATATTGTCCTTGACTTGTTGAGATCCATACCGTTGGAAGACAGGAATCGATGGCCGGATTTACTACCTGATTTGGTTGATTTGTACAACCATATACCTGTAAGCTCAACTAACTGCACTCCAGCCTATCTTATGAGAGCAAGGCCCGGAAAACTACCAATGGATTTAGAACTTGGAGTGGTAGAACCGGAGGCAGACGATGCCGTGGAAAACTGGGACATCAATCGGCAAGAGCAATACAGAAGAGTACAAATCTGTGTGGAGGAAAGTCTCAATAAGGCACGGGAGAAACAGGAAGATGTTTACAACCGAAATGCTCCTGCCAAGCCTTTGATGCCTGGAGAGGTAGTATTAAAAAGAAAAAGGAAGATGCACAAACTGGATAACCAGTGGGAGCAAGAACCCTACGTCATACAAGATTCTAAATATGACAACAGAAAAGTTTGTGTCGTCAGTAAGGACGGAGGAAGAACAACAATCACTGTGTCCAGAGATCATTTGAAGTTGTGTCCAGAACACTTAAAGCGTTGTGAAAAGAACCCTGTCCTCAATCAAGGAGAAAGAAAGGAAGAGGTCCTACACACAGATCTGGGAGATTTTCCCGCGGATTGGCCCCGACTGGGAGATGCTGTGATAATTCCAGTGTTGCAGTTTTATCAGCCACAAGAGGAAATTCTACCTCCAGTTGTGCCTGTGGTGCCAGTTGAGCCCGCTCAGGAGTTACCCATCCCAGCAACACCTCAACCTGTGGAACCTCAAGATGGATCATCTGAAGTAGCGCCCCATACTATGGGATCTCCTGGTGAAGCTGACTCACACCGCCCAGCCATCAGTACGCTTGCCAGATCCATAGAAAGATTAAGGCAGTTCTATAGTTTGCCGTTACGCAGTGCAGACAGATCGCAACTTGATATACCTGAAACTACACCACGTAGATCAGAGAGAATCACAAAAGGGAAATTACCCATTAGATATCAGCAGTAGTTATAACGAATTTATGTGAACATTGTAAAAGTCTATATATATAAATGTGTTTTTCCCTATTATGTCTTCGTTTAACAATGGACTCAGAGGCTGAGGACTGAGCCAGCCCAAAAACTGTATCCTGTAAATAGTTGCACTAAAGTGCCTTTTTAATGGTTTCATATGAAACCTTGACTTACCTCTGAACCAAAAACCCGTGTGGTGTGGCACTGAGTGAGGTCTGCATTCGGATGTCCTGCAGCCCACCCAGGACCCACGTTGAAGGTTTGGTGCGGGTCCTTCACAAGTATACTGTATATTTATTGAATGCTATTTAATACTTTTGTATTTCTATATATAAAGTTATTGTTTGCAACGTTCAAGATATCCTCACCTCCCGGATGGGACGAATTAATGTTATTGTTAATGTTTTCATGCATAAACAAAATGTCTCTTTATATTTTACAGCCCGGGAGTGCTGTCGTTTACCATGGGGGAATGTGTAGCCCTGGTACACAATACCAGGAGGATGAGTGGAGAGGTAACAGTTAAGGTCTCTTCATGACATCATGTACACTTCTGACACACCCAGCAGGGGTGTGGAAGGGAGTGATTTCTAGTCAGTCAGTTTCCTGTCCTTGGACAGAGTAGACGTGTCCAGTTTGAGCCTGTTAGCAGTTCAGAAAGTGGAGGCTGGTACAGGTGGTCTAATTCACCTTAGCCTAGTCAGAGCTGTGCCCCACTGGAAGAAAGACTGAACTATCTATTAAGAGTCGAGCAAATCGAAGGGCAAAGTGGAAGGAAGATAATTGGAAAAGTGCTTTTGACTTGGAAAAGTCCTGCACATTGCTACCGGTCACTGGGGACCGAAGGATCACTATTAGCTACAAGCATAGTGAAGAGAAAACCAGAGATTTACCGGACCCTAGGTCGCGGCAAACAGCCCCATATAGTCAGTACGTAACTGGGGTCAGGGGGAGCGAAGACTTTGAGTCAGTGCACGACAAGATAAGAATTCAGCTCTCTCGCAGGAAGGCTCCTAACACAAATCTGACTGGGCAGAACAGCTTTGGAAAAGCTGGAATCATAGAGGGAACTACGCTTCAGGCTGGTCGTACTCATCATTATTGGACAGTAAAGGAGGCCCCAAACTTGCTTAGCTGTTGCCTCAAAGCTCATCCTCCATCAACCCCATCAGCCTCCCTGGGACCTGCCTTATCATCTTGCAAGTAAAGGTATGGAAAGACACTGACCGTGTGAGACTGAGTTATTGATTTGCATGCCTGCACAATCCCTACCTAACTACCGACCTGAGGGAAGAGTCCCACCTGTAGGGGACCCGACATCTAGCTGCCTCACCATCCCCTCAGAGATCTACAGCAGCGCTGGTACTAATTACCAGAATACTACAGGTGGCGTCACGAACTGTATATAAATCTATCCCTGTAAATATTCCCCCAACATACGCCAGACCGCCAGGGCCACAGACCGAGCCACAGCTACCTGTGACAATCCCCATAGACTTCTACGGGCTCGGCTCTGAGTACCCCATTGCCCTGGTAACCCACAATTGTGGTGGCGGGTCGACACACATTCCCCACCTCAGAGCTCATTCCTCACCTCAGCGCTCATTCCTCACCTCACAGCTCATTCCTCACCTCACCGCTCATTCCTCACCTCAGCGCTCATTCCCCCCCTCAGCGCTTATTCCCCACCTCAGAGCTCATTCCCCACCTAAGTGCTCATTCCCCACCTCAGCGCTCATTCCCCCCCTCAGCGCTCATTCCCCACCTCAGCGCTCATTCCCCCCCTCAGCGCTTATTCTCCACCTCAGCGCTCATTCCTCACCTCAGAGCTCATTCCTCACCTCACCGCTCATTCCTCACCTCAGCGCTCATTCCCCCCCTCAGCGGTTATTCCCACCTCAGAGCTCATTCCCCCCTCAGTGCTCATTCCCCACCTCAGAGCTCATTCCTCACCTCAGAGCTCATTCCCCACCTCAGCGCTCATTCCTCACTCAGCGCTCATTCCTCACTCACAGCTCATTCCTCACCTCACGCTCATTCCTCACCTCAGCGCTCATTTCCCACCTCAGCGCTCATTCCTCACCTCACAGCTCATTCCTCACCTCACGCTCATTCCTCACCTCAGCGCTCATTCCCCACCTCAGCGCTCATTCCCCACCTCAGCGCTCATTCCCCACCTCAGAGCTCATTCCCCACCTCAGCGTTCATTCCCCCCTCAGCGCTCATTCCTCACCTCAGAGCTCATTCCCACCTCAGAGCTCATTCCTCACCTCACGCTCATTCCTCACCTCAGCGCTCATTCCCCACCTCAGCGCTCATTCCTCACCTCAGCGCTCATTCCCCACCTCAGCGCTCATTCCTCACCTCAGGCTCATTCCCACTCACAGCTCATTCCTCACCTCCAGCTCATTCCTCACCTCATCGCTCATTCCTCACCTCAGCGTCATTCCCCACCTCTCCGCTCATTCCTCACCTCAGCGCTCATTCCCCACTCAGCGCTCATTCCCACCTCAGCGCTCATTCTCACCTCACAGCTCATTCCTCACCTCACCGCTCATTCCTCACCTCAGCGCTCATTCCCCACCTCAGCGCTCATTCCCCACCTCAGCGCTCATTCCCCACCTCAGAGTCATTCCTCACCTCAGCGCTCATTCCCACCTCAGAGCTCATTCCCCACCTCAGCGTTCATTCCCCCTCAGCGCTCATTCCTCACCTCAGAGCTCATTCCCCACCTCAGAGCTCATTCCTCACCTCACCGCTCATTCCTCACCTCAGCGTTCATTCCCACCTCAGCGCTCATTCCTCACCTCAGCGCTCATTCCCCACCTCAGCGCTCATTCCTCACCTCAGCGCTCATTCCCACCTCACAGCTCATTCCTCACCTCACAGCTCATTGCCTCACCTCACGCTCATTCCCACCTCAGCACTCATTCCCCACCTCAGCGCTCATTCCCACCTCAGCGCTCATTTCCCACCTCAGCGCTCATTCCTCACCTCACAGCTCATTCCTCACCTCAGCGCTCATTCCTCACCTCAGCGCTCATTCCTCACCTCAGCGCTCATTCCCCACCTCAGCGCTCATTCCCCACCTCAGAGCTCATTCCTCACCTCAGCGCTCATTCCCCACCTCAGCGCTCATTCCCACCTCAGCGCTCATTCCCCACCTCAGCGCTCATTCCTCACCTCAGCGCTCATTCCTCACCTCAGCGCTCATTCCACACCTCAGCGCTCATTCCCCACCTCAGCGCTCATTCCCCACCTCAGCGCTCATTCCTCACCTCAGCGCTCATTCCTTACCACAGAGCTCATTCCTCACCTCAGCGCTCATTCCTCCCAGGCTCATTCCCCAACTCAGCGCTCCTTCCCCCGAGCGCTTATTCCCCACCTCAGCGCTCATTCCCCACCTCAGCGCTCATTCTCCATCTCAGCGCTCATTCCCCAACTCAGAGCTCATTCCCACCTCAGCGCTCATTCCCCCCTCAGCGCTCATTCCCCACCCTCAGCACTCATTCCCCCCTCAGCGCTCATTCCCCACCTCAGCGCTCATTCCCCATCTCAGCGCTCATTCCCCACCTCAGAGCTCATTCCCACCTCAGCGCTCATTCCCCCCTCAGCGCTCATTCCCCACCTCAGCGCTCATTCCTCACCTCAGGCTCATTCCCCAACTCAGCGCTCATTCCCCCCTCAGCGCTCATTCTTCACCTCAGCGCTAATTCCCCACCTCAGCGCTCATTCCCCACCTCAGCGCTCATTCCTCACCTCAGCGCTCATTCCTCACCTCAGAGCTCATTCCTCACCTTAGCGCTCATTCCCCACCTCAGCGCTCATTCCCCACCTCAGGCTCATTCCTCACCTCAGCGCTCATTCCTCACCTCAGGCTCATTCCTCCCCAGTGCTCATTCCCCAAATCAGCGCTCCTTCCCCGAGTGCTTATTCCCCACCTGTCATGGGTGCATTCGCCACGAGGATCGTCGCGATTGCACATTCTGACTCTTCTCGCAGCTGATTGCTGTTACTTTGTGTTTGGTAATGAGGAGTTAATTTTACCTAGCTCTTTGCTAAGACTAGGTCCAGCCTCGCCCGGCTGCTTTTGATTAGTTCTATTAGCTTCCTTATATCCCTGCCAGTCTGTGTGTTAGATGCCGGTGAAAGCATTCATACAGACTGCAGATAGGATCGGTTCTAAGAAGACTTAAGCTAAGAGCTCTTTTGTTGTTCATCCCCTCCTTGCTTATAGTTTATCTCCTAGACCTTTGGTGTTCCCTCTGTGTTTATATGTTGTATGAAAGACAGTATTTACTTTATCCCCTGTCTGTCTCGTTTGTCTATACTGTTTGTTAACCTTTACCTGTCCATTCCCTTTGGTGGTAATCAGGGTCCTTCTAAGGACTAGATTACAGTGGTCAGGGATTAGTAGGAGACAGGGTTTACGCTGGTGGCCTGGACCTCTGTACCATTAACAGTACCTCCAGGTAGAGGGACTAGTCAGGACCCCAGTTTAGGGTCAGCATAGACCCCGGTCCACCTCTATCCAGAGACAGCGTGAAAAGGATTCAGTATTGACCCACAGGATATTATGTCAGGTAATACTATGCTATATATACATGTTAATGTTACCTATTTATATGTTATATAGAATGTTGTCCCACTTGATAGATTACTGACATTATATATTTATACATCTGCTAGACAGCGTGACATTTTCACCGGCCATACTAAAAATTCTCCTCAGCTACCATGGATCCAGTAGCCCAGCTTGCCCTGCAGTTGCAGAGGTTGTCCATGGAGCTTATGGATATTAAGTCCAAGGTTTTGTCCCCCCGGAGCAAACCAGATCTGAACCTAAGGTTGCTCTCCCGGACAGGTTCACTGGTGGGCGGGACAAATTTTTTACCTTCCGGGAGGCATGTAAATTGTACTTTCGGCTGCGGCCTCGGTCATCGGGGAGTGAAGAGCAGAGGGTGGGAATTGTCATCTCGCTCTTACAAGGGGACCCTCAATCCTGGGCGTTCTCTCTTCCCCCGGGCTCCCTGGCCCTCCAGTCAGTAGATCAATTTTTTGCTGCCCTGGATTTGGTGTATGATGACCCGGATCGGGTCTCCCTTGCTGAAACTAAGTTACGTAGGATACAGCAGGGAGATCGTCCGGCGGAGGAATTTTCTTCTGAGTTCCGTAGATGGGCCACAGATACTCAGTGGAATGACCCAGCTCTTAGGAGCCAGTTTTGTCAAGGGTTATCTGACAAAGTAAAAGACGTTTTGGCTCAGTATGATTCTCCCCCGTCACTGGAGGCCGCTATGGCTCTTGCCATTCGTATTGATAGATGGCTTCGGGGGAGGTGCGAGGTAACTCCGCCCCCTGTTATGACTCCACCCACTACTAAAGTCCCTGATGTTGAGATTCCCTTGGTCTGTTCTGAGGAACCTATGCAGTTGGGAGGGACATCAATTTGTAGGAGGGAATCAGTGGTGCGCCGCAAGACAAGAAGGTGTTTCTTCTGCGGGAAAGAGGGACATTTTGTTGGGGGGTGTCCCTCCCGTGCCTCATTGAGCAAAGGAGTCACCGAAAAACTGTTAATCCCAGGTTGTGTGGTGGACGACAACCTGGGAGTAGGTATTTCGTCCCCGGGTCCGTCTCAATTTCTCGTGCCTGCGGAGGTGGTGGTTGGTGCGAGAGTTGAGAGGATTTCTGTTCTTCTTGATAGTGGGTCTGGGGCTAATATGGTGGACGCTCGGTTTGCCCAGGTGCATGGTATGCAACTGAGTGTATTGGCCAAACCGATCCCTATACTTTCTATTGACGCCAGACCTCTCGGTCAAGGTAGCTTTGTACAAGCTGTTCATAGCATAGACCTTCGAGTAGGGGCAATACATAAAGAACGGTTGTCTTGTTATGTGTTGGAGGGTCTTCCTACTCCTATTGTGTTGGGACTTCCTTGGTTGACTAAACATAACCCAGTGATTGATTGGCAATCCAGAAAGATAAGCCAGTGGGGTGAATTTTGCAAGAATAACTGCATGAACACGGTCATCGGTGCGGTCGTGCCTAAGACTTTGCCTCCTTTTCTGGAGGACTTTGGGGAGATGTTCTCAGAGGAGGGGTGTCAAGAGTTACCTCCTCATCGCACGTATGACTGCTCAATAAAATTGCTTCCTGATGCCTTATCTCAGTGTCCAGGGGCCGGAAAGACGTATGGCCCGGTTCCTATCATGCAGGAGGGAGTGGTGGTGTCGGCTGTGTGCTCTGAGCTTGAGGAGGAGGTGTTGGAGGCTCAGGGGGACACTCCTGTAGGACCTCCAGGGAGACTGTTTGTTCCTAATCAGTTAAGACAAAAAGTTATCGAGGCACATCATAGTTCTGCTTTAGCAGGACATCCAGGGAGTAAAGCAACTGTGGATCTCCTTTCTCGCCGGTTTTGGTTGGTGGCCTAACTTAAATAAAGAGGTAATAAAATTTGTCACGTCCTGTGGAGTTTGTGCTCGCTTCTAAGACGCCCCACAACCCGCCATCTGGGGTTCCTGAGGAGGGATGTGTAGCCCCAGCTCACGCAGGCACACTATTAAAAAGTCCAGGAGACAGTAGCACTAGAAGGTAACAGCAACGCTTGATATGCATTCACTGTCACTCACACTCTTCAGACACACCCATCTGAGATATAAGGGGGGTGACACGTGGCAGTCAGAGTCTGTTTCCTGTCTGAGAAGAGCTCAGGACAGAGGGAGATCTAGAGATAGTTTTCCGAGAGGAGTCAGTCAGTTAGCTCCGGGAGGCTCAGGAGTGAGTCATCCCTTGGATAGTTATCTGTCTGAGATAAGATCAGTCTGAGTGGAGCTAAAGGGTATGCCACACTAAACAATATCGCTAACGGGATCGCTAAAAAACGTCACTATTTAGCGATCCCGTTAGCGATGTTGTTCAGTGCGGCAGCTGCCAGCGACGAGCTTCCTGCTGTGATCTCGCTCGTCGCTGGAATCGCTCCGGACCCTATTTTCTCGTCGGCGCTCCCGCTGGGTAAGTATCTTATCGCTGTGTGGCACCTTTTCTTAGCGATTTAGCGGTACTTTTGTACCGCTAAAGTCGTTAAGAAGATCGCTAACGGCGATAGCGTCGTTAACTATATCGCTAAATGCGGTAGCATTTAGCGATATAGAAACAATCCCGCTAGCGATCGCATTAGTATGCGTCGTTATAGTGATCGCTAGCGGGATTGTTTAGTGTGGCAGTACCTTTAGTGTTCAGTGGAGTTCAGCCTGTTAGCTTCTGTCTCAAGGACAGAGCAGCCATTCAGTCTCGGTCCTGTGTGGACTTTGGAGGAAACTGAGAGCTGTGCAGCGAGCTCTGGATGAAGCTGACATTATTCCACAACTGCCACAGGTGCTTATGTTAAAAGCAGGAAGCAGGGCGAAGGGCACAGTGGAGAAGACAGAGAAGTGCTACAGGTATTGGATTACTTGCACTAAATTGCCGGACACCGGAGTCCGAGGTGTTGCTACAGTTTTAAGTTTAGTAACAAGAAAACCGGAGGCATCTGGACTACAGGTCGCAGAGAGCAGCCCTAAGTGTCAATACGTAACCGGAGTCAGGTGGAACAGGGACTTTGAGTCAAGCGCAGACAAAAGTAAGGACTTAGTTTCATCACTTAGAAGGCTCCACCACAACGTTGGCCGGGCAGTACAGCTATAGAGAAATCTGGAGTTTCAGAGTTAACTTCGCTTCAGGCAAGTTGGACTCACATGTACATTGAAGTTAAGGAGGCCTCTAACCTGCTCAGCTGTTACCGGAATGTGCACTCTCCACCCCGACCAGCTCCCCGGGATCTGCTTGAACCATCATCAGTAAAAGGTATGAAAAGGAGCTACCTTGTGTGTGACTGAATTATTACTACACCCTGCATCATCTCCACCATAGACTTCCAGGGACCCGTCTCGCCTGTGGGAGACTTACCACCCAGCTGCCCCATAACATCCCTGTGAAAGTCCTCATAGCAGCGCTGGTACAATTACCAGAAACCACAGGTGGCGTCACGAACTACCTATCCTAATAATCCCCTGTAAATATCCCCCATTGCACGACCGCCAGGGCCACGGACCGAGCCACCGCTACCAGTGACAACTCCCATAGATTTCCATGGGCTCGGCTCCGAGTACCCCATAGCCTTGGTATCCACAATTGTGGTGCGTGGTCGCAACATCTTTTTGGCGTCACGAACAGGATACGAAAGCTTGCAATTGTGAGTCCTGTGTGCCTATATTGAACTGTTTGGTGAAAAAGACTGTTTGCTGCTTTTGGCGCCAAATACCGCCATTTTACCGCCAAGTTGGCGCCCTGAGGTGCTGGTGAAGAAGGTGGGCGTGCATTCGTGGGCGTGTACCCCCCCTGAGGCGCGAAAGATATGGCCGCCCTCTCCAAATGTTACTACAATGTGCGGTCCAGCCCCACTGCTAAAGAAATCCGCCTCCTCTTCATCCTCTATCCGAAGAGGAGGAGACGCAAATCCCGCCTCCACGGAAGAGACCAGACAGTTCCTGATGGAACCTACACTCTTGCCTGGGACGAGATGGCGGAAGGACAGGAGGATCTGAGCCGAGGACCGGATGATTTCCTACCTGTGCCGGAGCTGTCCCCAGATAGGGACACCGACCCCGCCATGATGGAGCTGCGGAAGGAGAACGAGGAGCTGAGAAAGAAGCTCCAGAGTCGTGCTGAACTGCAGGAGACGGAGAGGCACTGGCGCGCCCAAACTCAGCGGCTGCTGTGGGACGCAGTGTTCTCTCCTACAAGCCAAGCGCCGTCTCCTGAATTCCTGAAATCGCTGCTGGAGAAGGCTGAGGGACGACCGGAGGCGACCACCGAAAGAGCTGTACCTGATCCCACCGATGGAGCGGTGGAGGCGAAGGAGGTTGAGGAGGTCCGGCCCGTTCCGGAGTGCCAGCCCGGCCAGGAGGCCGCAGCGGATTGCCGTTCCCCGGCGGGGACACCGGAGGGTTCCTGTCCATCGTTGCCGGAAGTCGACTGGGACGAGATGGAGCGTATTGATGACATCACGTATGCCGTCCAGTGGGAAAGAGAGATGCAGTGTCGTGAAGAGGAGCAGCGACGCCGGCAGGAGGAAGAGCGGGAGGTGCAGTGGAACCGACAACGGCAGTATGAGCAGTTGGTCGCTGACAAGGAGATGGTCCGCAACGACAAAGGTACCCGAAGGGAACCGCGGCGGCAGGGGTGCGTGGTAGAATTCCAGCTCCGCAAGGGCTGGGGTTTCATCCGGGAACCGGGACTCTATCCGGGGGTATTTGTGAGCCGCCGGGACGTAGAGTCCCACCTGCCCATCGGTCATCCGGGAAGGGACCTAGTAAACGGGGACATGGTGAGCTATACACGGCACTGGGGTTTAAAGGGCTGGTATGCCCTCAATGTGTCCATCGTCAGTGACCCCGTCCCCGACGCCGGTAACGTCAACACTACCGAAGCGTCCCCGTCTCGAGCGCCCGCAGCACCAGGCCGTACTCCAGCATCGCCCCCTGCAGGCCCATCGCAATCTATGTCGCAATCGGCATCGCCTCCTGCTTACTCAACGCAAACCAAGTCGCAATCTGTACAGCAGCCCAGGTCTCAGCCAGCGCTGCCGCCTAAACCGCAAACTGCGACCAAGTTAGTATCGCAAAATGTTGTGGCACCTGTAGCGACGCAATCGGCGTCTCACAAGGAGGAAGCACCCGGCGTGCCCCTAGCGGTTCGCACAAGGACTGTGGCGACCCAGACATTGATAGCAGGTCACGACCTGTTTGTAATGCGCTCTAAAGAGCATCACGTGGTTCCAGCCCCCGGGGTGGAAGATGTAATTGAAAGTAATAACAAGTGAAGACCGGTAGGACCCAGACAGGGGTTTACCGCATTCTAGTAACTGTAAAAAGTTTTGAAAGAAAAATTGCATTTTTGCACTTTAGTATTTTATACTGATGTTTTACATATTTGGAATAGAATACCCGGCTGGGTAAAGAGAGAGTTAGGGAATTTTGAGGAAATTAAAAAGTAATATGTTGATTGCATAGTTTTACATATAGAATACCCTGGTTGGGTAAAACAAGTAAGTGAATACTTGAAGTATATATATAGATATATAATGTGAATATGAAAGTTAAAAATTATAATGTGAATATTTGACAATTGAAGTTTAAATATGTGTCTTTAACCATGTCATGGACTGAGAGGCTGAGGACTGTGCCAGCCCAGAACTTATCTTGTATATAGTTGCGCTTCGGTGCATTATCTTGGTTTTACATAAAACCACTACTACAATCTACCTCTGAAGAAAAACCCGTATGGTGTGGCCTAGAGTGAGGTCTGCAGTCAGAAGTCCTGCAGCCCACCCAGGACCCACGTGGGAGGTTTTTGGTGCGGGTCCTCCACAAGTATCTTGTAAATATGAGAATGTTTGATATTTTGATACTTTTGATACTTTTGTATTCTTCATTGTACATATTGTAACGTTCAAGAAATCCTTACCTCCCGGATGGGAAGAGTTATAATGTTGTTAATGCAAAACAAAATGTTCTTTTTGTCTTTTACAGCCCCGGAGTGCTGTGTTTTACCAAGGGGGGATGTGTAGCCCAGCTACGCAGGCACACATAAAAATCCAGGAGAGTGCACAGGAAGGTAACAGCAATGCTTGATATGCATTCACTGTCACTCACACTCTTCAGACACACCCATCTGAGATATAAGGGGGAGTGACACGTGGCAGTCAGAGTCTGTTTCCTGTCTGAGAAGAGCTCAGGACAGAGGGAGATCTAGAGATAGTTTTCCGAGAGGAGTCAGTCAGTTAGCTCCAGGAGGCTCAGGAGTGAGTCATCCCTTGGATAGTTATCTGTCTGAGATAAGATCAGTCTGAGTGGAGCTTAGTGTTCAGTGGAGTTCAGCCTGTTAGCTTCTGTCTCAAGGACAGAGCAGCCATTCAGTCTCGGTCCTGTGTGGACTTTGGAGGAAACTGAGAGCTGTGCAGCGAGCTCTGGATGAAGCTGACATTATTCCACAACTGCCACAGGTGCTTATGTTAAAAGCGGGAAGCAGGGCGAAGGGCACAGTGGAGAAGACAGAGAAGTGCTACAGGTATTGGATTACTTGCACTAAATTGCCGGACACCGGGGTCCGAAGCGTTGCTATAGTTTTAAGCTTAGTAACAAGAAAGCCGGAGGCATCTGGACTACAGGTCGCAGAGAGCAGCCCTAAGTGTCAATACGTAACCGGAGTCAGGTGGAACAGGGACTTTGAGTCAAGCGCAGACAAAAGTAAGGACTTAGTTTCATCACTTAGAAGGCTCCACCACAACGTTGGCCGGGCAGTACAGCTATAGAGAAAGCTGGAGTTTCAGAGTTAACTTCGCTTCAGGCAAGTTGGACTCACATGTACATTGAAGTTAAGGAGGCCTCTAACCTGCTCAGCTGTTACCGGAATGTGCACTCTCCACCCGACCAGCTCCCCGGGATCTGCTTGAACCATCATCAGTAAAAGGTATGAAAAGGAGCTACCTTGTGTGTGACTGAATTATTACTACACCTGCATCATCTCCACCATAGACTTCCAGGGACCCGTCTCGCCTGTGGGAGACTTACCACCCAGCTGCCCCATAACATCCCCTGTGAAAGTCCTCATAGCAGCGCTGGTACAATTACCAGAAACCACAGGTGGCGTCACGAACTACCTATCCTAATAATCCCCTGTAAATATCCCCCATTGCACGACCGCCAGGGCCACGGACCGAGCCACCGCTACCAGTGACAACTCCCATAGATTTCCATGGGCTCGGCTCCGAGTACCCCATAGCCTTGGTATCCACAATTGTGGTGCGTGGTCGCAACAGGAACGATTCTCGTCGTCACTTGCTTCAGTTTGGAGAGGAGTGCTGAATGGTCTGAGTGCTATGGGGAACCGTTACAAGCGGAGGTCTGATAGGAGGAGAGTGTTTGGTCCGGACCTAGGTGTGAACGATCTGGTGTGGTTGTCTACCAAGAATATAAAACTCAAGGTTCCCTCCTGGAAACTGGGTCCCAGGTTCATCGGTCCATACAGGATCAGTTCTATAGTTAATCCTGTGGCATTTCGTCTGGACCTCCCTCCTATGTTTAAAATCCACAATGTGTTCCACAAATCGTTGCTTAAAAGGTACGTGGCGCCAGTTATACCGTCGCCTCTGCCTCCTCCTCCGGTGGTGGTCAATGGTAGCTTGGAGTTTCAGGTGTTGAAGATCATTGACTCACGTCTGAATCGTCGGTCCCTTCAGTACCTGGTTCATTGGAAGGGGTATGGTCCTGAGGAGAGGACGTGGGTCCCTGCGTCGGAGGTTAACGCAGATCGATTGGTTTGGACCTTCCACACAACTTACCCGGGCAGACCTGGCCCTGAGGGTCCGGAGGCCCCTCGTAGAAGGGGGGGTACTGTCATGGGTGCATCGCCACGAGGATCGTCGCGATTGCACATTCTGACTTCTCGCAGCTGAGTTGCTGTTACTTTGTGTTTGGTAATGAGAGAGTTAATTTTACCTAGCTCTTTGCTAAGACTAGGTCCAGCCTCGCCCGGCTGCTTTTGATTATGTTCTAATTAGCTTCCTTTATATTCCTGCCAGTCTGTGTGTTAGATGCCGGTGAAAGCGTTCATACAGACTGCAGATAGGATCGGTTCTGAGAAGACTTAAGCTAAGAGCTCTTTTGTTGTTCATCCCCTCCTTGCTTATAGTTTATCTCCTAGACCTTTGGTGTTCCCTCTGTGTTTTAATGTTGTATGCAAGACAGTATTTACTTTATCCCCTGTCTGTCTCGTTTGTCTATACTGTTTGTTAACCTTTACCTGTGTGTCGACCCGCCACCACAATTGTGGATTACCAGGGCAATGGGGTACTCAGAGCCGAGCCCATGGAAGTCTATGGGGTTGTCACAGGTAGCTGTGGCTCGGTCTGTGGCCCGGGCGGTCTGGCGTATTGTTGGGGATATATTTACAGGGGATAGGTTTATATACAGTTCGTGACGCCACCTGTAGTATTCTGGTAATTAGTACCAGCGCTGCTGTAGATCTCTGAGGTGATGGTGATGCAGCTAGATGTCGGGTCCCCTACAGGTGGGACTCTTCCCTCAGGTCGGTAGTTAGGTGAGGATTGTGCAGGCATGCAATAATAACTCAGTCTCACACAGTCAACGTCTTTCCATACCTTTACTTGCAGGATGATAAGGCAGGTCCCAGGGAGGCTGATGGGGTTGATGGAGGATGAGCTTTGAGGCAACAGATAAGCAAGTTAGGGGCCTCCTTTACTTTCCAATGAAGCTGAGTACGACCAGCCTGAAGCGTAATCCTCTCTATGATTCCAGCTAGTCTTTAGCTGTTCTGCCCAGTCAAATTTGTGTTAGAAGCCTTCCTGCGAGGGAGCTGAATCCTTTTCTTGTCGTGCACAACTCAAAGTCTTCACACCCCTGACTCCAGCTACGTTCTGACTATAAAGGGGCTTGTCTGCCGCGACCTAGGGTCCGGTAGATTCCTGGTTTTCTCTTCACTATGCTGTACAATAGTGATCCTTCGGTCCCCAGTAACCGGTTGCAACGTGCAGGACTTTTCCAAGTCAAAAGCACTTTTCCAATTACCTTCCTTCCACTTTGCCCTTCGCCTTGCTTGTCTCTTAATAGATAGTTCAGTCTTTCTTCCAGTGGGGCACAGCTCTGACTAGACTAAGGTGTATACAGACACCTACACCAGACTCCACTTTCTGAACTGATGATAGACTTAAACTGGACACGTCTACTCTGTCCAAGGACAGGAAACTGACTTCTCACTCTGAAGTCCGGACACTGACTGACTAAATCACTCCCTTCCACACCCCTGCTGGGTGTGTCAGAAGTGTACATGATGTCATGAAGAGACCTTAAGGCTAAGTTCACACGTTGCGGAATTGCCGCGGAAATTTCCGCGGCAATCCCGCACTTCTCCCGCAGGAAATACGCACGTTTTTTTATGCTGATTCCCGCCAGAATAATAGCGTTTTGCAAGCGTAATTAGCTTGCAGAATGCTAGCGTTTTCCTAGCGATCTGTAGCATCGCTTGGAAAACTGATTGACAGGTTGGTCACACGAGTCAAACATAGTGTTTGACAAGTGTGACCAACTTTTTACTATTGATGCCGCCTATGTCGCATCAATAGTAAAAAGATCTAATGTAAAAATAATAAAAAAAATAATAAATAATGATATTCTCACCTTCCGGCGGCCCCCGCAGCCTTCCCGCCTTCAGCGACGCTCCCGGCAACTTCCGGTCCCAGGAGTGCTTTGCAACAAATCACACCGATGACGTAGCATCTCGCGAGACCGCTATGCCATCTGGGTGATTCTCGCAAAGCACTCTTGGGACCGGAAGTTGCCGGGAGCGTCGCTGAAGGCGGGAAGGCTGCGGGGGCCGCGGGAAGGCTGCGGGGGCCGCCGGAAGGTGAGAATATCATTATTTTTTATTTTAATTATTGTTTTACCAGGGATATGGTACCCAGGGCCTGGAGGAGAGTCTCCTCTGCTCCAGACCCTGGGTACCATCCGCACATGAACCGCTTACATTGCGCATAGTGGGCATAGCCACATGCGGAAAGTAAGCGGTTCAATGCATTCCTATGGCGGCGGAATCACCGCGGTTACGCTAAATTAATGAACATGTTGCTATTTTTTCCGCAAAGCGTTTTTTTCGCGGAAAAAAACGCAACATGTGGCCAAAACATGCGGAATCAATTAACATGTATAGGATGCTTAATGCTTGCGTTTTTATCGCGGAAAACCGCGGAAAAACCGCGAAAAAAACGCAATTATTCCTGATCGTGTGCACTTAGCCTAACTGTTACCTCTCCACTCATCCTCCTGGTATTGTGTACCAGGGCTACACACCTGTCCATTCCCTGTGGTGGTAATCAGGGTCCTTCTAAGGACTAGATTACAGTGGTCAGGGATTAGTAGGAGACAGGGTTTACGCTGGTGGCCTGGACCTCTGTACCATTAACAGTACCTCCAGGTAGAGGGACTAGTCAGGACCCCAGTTTAGGGTCAGCATAGACCCCGGTCCACCTCTAGCCAGAGACAGCGTGAAAAGGATTCAGTATTGACTCACAGGATATTATGTCAGGTAATACTATGCTATATATACATGTTAATGTTACCTATTTATATGTTATATAGAATGTTGTCCCACTTGATAGATTACTGACATTATATTTATACATCTGCTAGACAGCGTGACACCACCTCAGCGCTCATTCCCACCTCAGCGCTCATTCCCCACCTCAGCACTCATTCCCCACCTCAGAGCTCATTCCCCACCTCAGCGCTCATTCCCCACCTCAGCTCTCATCACCACCCTCAGCGCTCATTCCTCCCCCACTGCTCATTTTTCACCTCAGCGCTCATTCCTCCCCCACTGCTCATTCTTCACCTCAGCGCTCATTCCTCACCTCAATGCTCATTCCCCCCTCAGCGCTCATTCCTCACCTCAGCGCTCATTCCCAACCTCAGCGCTCATTCCCCACCTCAGCGCTCATTCCCCACCTCAGCGCTCATTCCCCACCTCAGCGCTCATTCCCCACCTCAGAGCTCATTCCCCACCTCAGCGCTCATTCCCCACCTCAGCGCTCATTCCCCACCTCAGCGCTCATTCCCCACCTCAGCGCTCATTCCCCACCTCAGAGCTCATTCCCCACCTCAGCGCTCATCCCCCCTTCAGCGCTCATTCCTCCCACAGTGCTCATTCTTCACCTCAGCGCTCATTCCCCACCTCAGCGCTCATTCCCCACCTCAGCGCTCATTCCCCCTCAGCGCTCATTCCCCACCTCAGAGCTCATTCCCCACCTCAGCGCTCATTCCTCCCCCAGCGCTCATTCCCCACCCCCCCCCCCCCCCCCCCCCCCCCCCCCCCCCCCCCCCCCCCCCCCCCCCCCCCCCCCCCCCCCCCCCCCCCCCCCCCCCCCCCCCCCCCCCCCCCCCCCCCCCCCCCCCCCCCCCCCCCCCCCCCCCCCCCCCCCCCCCCCCCCCCCCCCCCCCCCCCCCCCCCCCCCCCCCCCCCCCCCCCCCCCCCCCCCCCCCCCCCCCCCCCCCCCCCCCCCCCCCCCCCCCCCCCCCCCCCCATCCCACCAGCGCTCATTCCCCACCTCAGCGCTCATTCCCCACCTCAGCTCATTCCCCACCTCAGAGCTCATTCCCCACCTCAGCGTCATTCCCCCCTCAGCGCTCATTCCCCACCTCAGCTCATTCCCACCTCACAGCTCATTCCCACCTCAGCGCTCATTCCCACCCACGTCATTCCCCACCTCACGCTCATTCCTCACCTCACGCTCATTCCCCACCTCAGCGCTCATTCCCACCTCAGCGCTCATTCCCACCTCAGCGCTCATTCCCCCCCAGCGCTCATATCACCCCGCTCATTCCTCACCCCACCTCATTCCCCCTCAGCGCTCATTCCCCCCTCAGCGCTCATTTCCCACCTCAGGCTCATCCTCACCTCAGGCTCATTCCCACCTCACGCCATTCTCACCTCACCCATTCCACAGGCTCAATCCTCACCTCAGCGCTCATTCCCCCACCTCACCGCTCATTCCCCACCTCAGCCTCATTCCCCACCTCAGCGCTCATTCCCCACCTCAGCGCTCATTCCTCACCTCAGCGCTCATTCCCACCTCAGCGCTCATTCCCCACCTCAGCGCTCATTCCCCACCTCAGCGCTCATTCCCCACCTCAGCGCTCATTCCCACCTCAGCGCTCATTCCCACCTCAGCGCTCATTCCTCACCTCAGCGCTCATTCCCCCCATGCTCATTCCCCACACGCTCACCGAGTCTATTCCCCACCTCATCTCATTCCCCCCCTCAGCGCTCATTCCCCACCCAGCGCTCATTCCCCACCTCAGGCTCATTCCCCACTCAGCTCTCAGGTCATTCCCACCTCGCGCTCATCCCCCCCTGCGCTCATTCCCCACCCAGCGCTCATTCTCCCTCACGCTCATCCCACCTCAGCGCTCATTCCCCCCTCAACGCTCATTCCCCACCTCAGAGCTCATTCCCCACCTCAGGCTCATTCCTCACCACCACCTCAGCGCTCATTCCCCCCTCAGCGCTCATTCCCCACCTCAAGCCTCATTCCCCACCTCAGCGCTCATCCCACTCCTCACCTCAGCGCTCATTCCCCCCAGCGCTCATTCCCACCTCACGCCATTCCCACCTCAGCGCTCATTCCCCACCTCAGCGCTCATTCCCCACTCAGCGCTCATTCCCCACCTCAGCGCTCATTCCCCACCTCACGCTCATTCCCACCTCAGCTCATTCCCACCCACCTACCACCTCAGCGCTCATTCCCCACCTCAGCGCTCATTCCCCACCTCAGCTCCATTCCCCCTCAGCCTCATCCACCTCAGGCTCATTCCCCACCTCAGCGCTCATCCCCACCTCAGCGCTCATTCCCCACCTCACCTCAGCTCATTCCCCACCTCAGCGCTCATTCCCACCTCACGCTCATTCCCTAGTCCCTCCACGCACATCCTCACCTCAGCGCTCATTCCCCCCCAGGCTCATTCCTCACCTCAGCGCTCATTCCCCACCTCAGCGCTCATTCCCCCCTCACGCTCATAGCTCATTCCCCACCTCAGCCTCATTCCCCCTCAGCGCTCATTCCCCCCTCAGCGCTCATTCCCATCACCCCCCTCAGCTCATCTCTCATTCCACCTCACGCTCATTCCCCACCTCACGCTCATTCCCACCTCACGCTCATTCCCCACCTCAGCGCTCATTCCCCACCTCAGCGCTCATTCCCCACCTCAGCGCTCATTCCCCACCTCAGCGCTCATTCCCCACCTCAGCGCTCATTCCCACCCAGCGCTCATTCCCACCTCAGGCTCATTCCCCACCTCAGCCTCATTCCCCACCTCAGCGCTCATTCCCCACCTCAGCGCTCATTCCCCACTCTCACGCTCATTCCCACCTCAGCGCTCATGTCCCCACCTCAGCGCTCATTCCCCACCTCAGCCTCATTCCCCACCTCAGCCTCATTCCCCCCACGCTCATTCCCACCTCACGCTCATTCCCCACCGCTCATTCCCCACCTCAGCGCTCATCCTCCACCTCAGCGCTCATTCCCCACCTCAGGCTCATCCCCCTCAGCGCTCATTCCTCACCTCCCCAGCGCTCATTCCTCACCTCAGCGCTCATTCCTCACCTCACGCTCATTCCCCCTCAGCGCTCATTCCCACCTCAGACCATCCCACCTCAGCGCTCATTCCCACCTCACGCTCATTCCCCACCTCAGCGCTCATTCCCACCTCAGGCCATTCCCCAGCTCTCCCACCTCAGCCTCATTCCCCCCAGGCTCATTCCACCTCACGCTTCCCACCCACGCTCATTCCCCACCTCACGTCATTCCCCCAGGCTCATTCCCCACCTCGCGCTCATTCCCACCTCAGCGCTCATTCCCCCCAGCTCATCCCCACCTCAGCGCTCATTCCCACCTCAGCGCTCATCCCCACCTCAGCGCTCATTCCTCCCCAGTGCTATTCTTCACCTCAGCGCTCATTCCCACCTCAGCGCTCATTCCCCCCAGCGTCATTCCCCACGCTATCCCACCTCAGCTCATTCCCCACCTCAGGCTCATCCCCCCCAGGCTCATCCCCACTCAGCGCTCATCCCCCCTCAGCGCTCATTCCCCCCAGGCTCATTCCCCCTCAGCGCTCATTCCCCCCTCAGCGCTCATTCCACCCAGCTCATTCCTCCCCAGCTCATTCTCACCTCACGCTCATTCCACCTCAGCGCTCATTCCCACCTCAGCGCTCATTCCCCACCTCAGCGCTCATCCCCTCAGCGCTCATCCCCACCCAGCGCTCATTCCCCCCAGGCTCATCTCACCTCACGCTCTTCCCACCTCACGCTCATTCCCCCAGCTCATTCCCCACCTGCCTCATTCCCCCCCAGGCTCATTCCCCACCTCAGGCTCATTCCCCCCTAGCGCTCATTCCCACCCAGTCATTCCCCCAGGCTCATTCCCACCTCAGCGCTCATTCCCCAGCGCTCATCTCCCCCCCTCCCTCAATCCCCCAGCGCTCATTCCCACTCAGCGCTCATTCCCCCCCAGCTCATTCCCCACCTCACGCTCATTCCCCACCATCACTCGGCATCCCCACCTCAGCTCATTCCCCCCAGGCTCATTCCCCCAGGCTTTCCCCCAGCGCTCATTCTCCACCCACCCCATCCCACCTCAGCTCATTCCCCCACCTCATTTCCCACCTCAGCGCTCATTCCCCTCAGCGCCATTCCCACCCAGGCTCATTCCCCTCAGCGCCATTCCACCTCAGGCATTCCCCTCATGCTCATCCCCACCTCAGCGCTCATTCCCCACCTCAGCCTCATCCCCAGCGCTCTTCCCCTCAGCGCTCATTCCCCCCAGCTATCCCCTAGGCTCATTCCCCCCAGCGCTCATTCCCCCGCGCTATCCCCCCAGGCTCATTCCCCCAGCCTCATTCCCCCCCAGCGCTCTTACCCCAGGCTCATTCCCCACCCAGCTATTCCCACCCAGCCTCATTCCCCCCCAGCCTCATCCCCCTCAGGCCTTCCCACCCTCACTCATCCTCCCCAGCCTCATTCCCCCCGCTCATTCCCCCTCAGCGCTCATTCCTCACCCTCACGCTCATCCCCAGCGCTCATTCCCCTCAGCTCATTCCCCTCAGCGCTCATTCCCACCTCAGCGCCATTCCCCCAGCCTCATCCCCCCCACTCATCCCCACCCTCAGCGCTCATTCCCCCCCAGGCTCATCCCACCTCAGCGCTCATTCCCCCCTCAGCGCTCATCCCCACAGCTCATTCCCCAGCGCTCATTCACCCAGCGCTCATTCCCACCTCAGCGCTCATCCCCCCAGCGCTCATTCCCCCCTCATCCCTCATGTCCCCCTCAGGCTCATTCCCCACCTCAGCGCTCATTCCCCCCAGCGCTCATTCCCACCTCAGCGCTCATCTCCCCAGTGCTCTTCCCACCTCAGCCTCATTCCCCACCTCAGCCTCATTCCCCCCTCAGCTCATTCCCCACCTCAGCGCTCATTCCCCACCTCAGCGCTCATTCCCCACCTCAGCGCTCATTTCCCCCCTCAGCGTCATTCCCCCTAGCGCTCATTCTCCCCTCAGCGCTCATTCCCCCACCTCAGCGCTCATTCCCCCCTCAGCGCTCATTCCCCACCTCAGCGCTCATTCTCCCCAGCGCTTATTCCCCACCTCAGCGCTCATTCCTCCCTCCCAGCGCTCACTGCCCCCACAGCTCTCACTGCACCCCAGTGCTCACTGCCCCCCCAGCCCCAGCGCTCACTGCCCCCCAGCGCTCACTGCCCCCCAAGCCCCAATGCTCACTGCCCCCCCAGCCCAGTGCTCACTGCCCCCCCAGCCCCAGCGCTCACTGCCCACCCGCTCACTGCCCACCCAGCCCAAGCGCTCACTGCTCATTCCTCCCCCCGTCATCATACACACCTCCTCCTGCTGCAGCGCCGATGGTCCAGCGCCGACATCTTCTTCCTGTATGAGCGTGCGGACCACTTGTGGTACCGCTCATTAAGGTCATAAATATGGATGCTACGCCTATTAGAGTGGAGTGGCATCCATATTCATGAGCTTAATGAGCGGTACCAAGAGTGGTCTGCGCGCTCATACAGGAAGAAGATGTGGGCGCTGGACCATTGGATCTGCAGCAGGAGCAGGTGAGTATGATGAGGGGGTGTGAGGGAAGCAAGGGGAGGGCCGAAATGTGAACGGGTCTTTCAGCATGATAATGATCCCAAATACACCGCCAGGGCAATGAAGGAGCGGCTTCATAAGAAGCATATGAAGGTCTTGGAGTGGCATAGCCAGTTTCCAGATCTCAACCCCATAGAAAACCTTTGGAGGGATCTGAAAGTCCGTGTTGCCCAGTGACAGCCCCAAAACATCACTGCTCTAGAGAAGATGTGCATGGAGGAATTGGCCAACATACCACCATCAATGTGTGCCAACCTTGTGAAGACTTACAGAAACGTTTCACCTCTGTCATTACCAACAAAGGATATAACAAAATATTGAGATGAACTTTTGTTAATGATCAAATACTTATTTTCCACCATAATTTGCAAAATAAATCTTACCAAATCAGACGTGGTGATTTTCTGGATTTGTTTTCTCATTGTGACTCTCATAGTTGTGGTCGACCTATGATGTCACTTACAGGCCTCTCATCTTTTTAGGGGGAGAACTTACACAATTGGTGGCTGACTAAATACTTATTTTCGCCACTGTATATGATGGTGGGTACATCTTAGCAACCTACACTTGGGGACTGTCCTTGTGAGTGTGTAAGGGTCGGCCAGGATCGTAGTCATAGCCGAGGACACCTGGGCTTCTGTGTCCTGGCCTCCCCTCACACAAACATATTCACCATTAGTCATTCTCTCTGCGCAACTCTGCTACGGATATGTGTCCCCAGGTCTGTTTCGCCCCAGGCACAAGATTATTATTTCCCGGAGTTAGAAGCCACTGTGAGAGAGCGACCTGTGCTGGTCCCTGCATCACTTGCTTTCTGTCCAAACTCACTGCATCTGCGGGGTCCCTTAGCTGTTTCTAAGGGTATCTGCCCATGTGATGAGTTGCCACATACTGGAACCACTATTGGCCCCCAACTGTATCAGCCCGCTGCCGTAGTGTCCTGTTGTAGTGGATGACTGGGCCTTATTCCTTCAATGTTGCGTGGCTGCTGTGGTGTCCTGGGTATATAGCCCTTGTGAACGGTTCGGGCGCCCCTCGCCCTTCTGCCTAAACCTAACACCTACACTGGCTTACCACACAGCAGCCCCTCCTACTATTAACTATATCTCCTTCCTTACCGTTGATGGAATAGTACGTCATCGGTAAGGATCCCCTGCTTTGAGGTGGGCTCCGGCGGTGAAAGCCGTGACATGTCAGTTGTTTAAACAGCTGACATGTGCCCGCAATAGGTGCGAGTGGAATCGCCATCAGCCCGCGCCTATTAAATAGTTTAAATCCCACTGTCAAAGGTGACAGCGGGCATTTAACTAGCGCGTCCAGCCGCCGGGCCGGAAGTGAGCGCATCGCCGACCCCCGTCACGTGATCGGGGTAGGCGACGCGTTGCCTTGACAACCAGAGGTCTCATAGAGACCTTTATGGTTGTTGCTGGCACATTGCTGTGAGAGCCGCCCGGTGGTCGGCACTCATAGTAATGCAGTGAATCTGCTACATATGGGCGATCTGCTCATCGCCCGTATGTAGCAGAGGCGATCGAGTTGTGCATGCTTCTAGACATCCATGGAGGCTAATGAAACATGCCAAAAGTAAAAAAAAACAAGTGTTTACAAATTAAAAAAAATTAAAAAAACCTAAAAGTTCAAATCACCACTGTTTCACCCCAATGAAAATAAAACAATAAAAGAAAAATCAAACATAGACATATATGGTATCGCCGTGTTCAGAATCGCCCGATCTATAAAAAAAAAGTATTAACCCGATCGCTACACGGGGTAGCGGAAAAAAAATTCAAAACGCCAGAATTACGTTTACGTGTTTTTGGTCGCCGCGACATTGCATAAAAATGCAATAAGGGCGATCAAAAGAACGTATCTGCACAAAAGTGGTGTCATTAAAAACGTCAGCTCGGTGTGCAAAAAATAAGCCCTCACCCGGCCCCAAAGCATGAAAAATGGAGACGCTACGGGTCTCAGAAAATGGCACAATTTATTCTTTTTTTTTTTTAAGCAAACTTTGGAATTTTTTTTCACCACTTAGATAAAAGAGAACCCAGACATGTTTGGTGTCTATGAACTCGTAATGACCTGGAGAATCATAATCACAGCTCAGTTTTAGCATTTAGTTAACCTAGCAAAAAAGCCAAGCATAAAACAAGGGTGGGATTGCACTTTTTTTTGCAATTTCACAGCACTTGGAATTTTTTTCCCTTTTTCGAGTACATGACATGGCAAAACCAATGGTGTCGTTCAAAAGTACAACTCACTCCCCAAAAAATAAGCCTTCACATGGCCATACTGACGGAAAAATAAAAAAGAAGGGGAGCGAAAAATGAAAAATCGAAAAAAGCTCTGGGAGTGAAGGGGTTATACTAAGGCTGTGGTTCCACGGTCCGGAACCACAGCGCTTTGGACGGAGCGGAAATTCCGTCCGTCTAAGCCCCGCCCCCTTTATGACGCGCGATCTTTCCGGAGGTGTTCAGGACACTTCCGGAACACCTCCGGAAAGAGCGCAGGGCTACATAGCCCTGTGTTAATTCTGTTGCGGCGACGCACCGTCGCCGCAATACGCGAGGACATGCTGCGGTCTGAAAAGACGCGCCGCATGTCCGTTTACGCAGGTCTGCCACCTGCGTATTGTTACGCATAGTGGAGACGGGATTTCTTGAAATCCCCTCCACTATGCTGTAACATCTGGACGCTGCGTGTTTGGCGCTGCGCCAGTACACAGCGTCAAACACGCAGCGTTTACTGACCGTGGAAACTCACCCTTACACTAAACACTAAGAACTTTGGACACTAAAATGCCCCCCATCTAGTGGCCATTAATAGGAACTACACTTACCCTATAATATGAATGCAACAGCACACAAATGTACATTATACACATATAGTAATATGGTAATACATCTATTAGTGTAGCAGTACCATTATGTATTAACAAATATACATACACTGATAATATACGGCTCTGGGATGAAAGAGGAAGACAAAGGTATGACCCTAATATATCATACCCCCTACAAGGGCAGGAGATGACAGGAAACCTCCCCCTACATGTAGTCACTTCTTTTGTTCCTGCTTAGTGTTGAGCGATACGATACCGCAAATATCGGGTATCGGCCGATATTGGCTCTATCGGCCTTTCGATACTTAGTTCCGATATTTTCGTCTTATCGGATACCGGAATCGGGATTGTCACTGTCACTGTCTGTGTCCGTCGGTCGGGTCTGTCAGGAGTCAGCGGCACTTACCTGGCAGAAGATCTCCGGCGGTCACGTCCTGGACTGCTTCATGGCCGCCATCCTCTTCTCCCCGGTGGTCACATGCAGTTTCTCGTGATAACTGCAGTGACTGCTGGGTAATCCCGGCCGTAAACCAGTCCGATGACGTCACCGCCGGGGAAGCAGGTAATCAGCTGTGCTGCGTCGGGATGTCAGCCTCTGCCTGTCATTGCGATGTAGCAGAGCTGGATCGTCGTGGGACTGTCGTTACTATGGACTGCGTCGGACAGGTGGTATACTGTTGGTTTGTTTTTTTTCTTTTTTTACAGGAGATCGATGGCGTCGCAGGAATGAGTGTACAATAAAAGAAATTAAAACTGTGTTGTCTGTTTTATTTCATTAAAAGACTTTTTTCTTGCTTTGTCTTTTTTTTATACATTTAATAACTTTGGGATTAATAATGGATCGGTGTCTTATTGACGCCTCTCCATTATTAACCGGGCTTATTGTCACCGTGCAATCAACGGTGACATTAACCCCTTATTACCCCGCTTGCCACCGCTACAGGGCAAGTGGGAAGAGCCGGGTAAAGTGCCACAATTGGCACATCTTTTGATGCGCCAAATGTGGGGCTGCTGTAGCCTGGTATTATCAGGCTGTTGAGGGCCAAAATCCATGGGCCTTGACAGTCTTTTAATACCAGGCCGCAGCAGTCTGCATTTTACTTGGCTGGTTAACAAAAATAGGGGGACCCCTACGCCGTTTTTTTTTCGAGGGGATCCCCTATTTTTGTTAACCAGCCAAGCTAAGCAGACTGCTGTGGCCTGGTATTATCAGGCTGGCAAGGTCCATGGATATTGGATCCTTACCAGCCTGAAAAACCAGGCCTCAGCGGTCTGCTTCATCTGGCTGGTTAACAAAAATAGGGGGGACTCCACGCCAATTTTTTTTCGAAGGGATCCCCTATTTTTGTTAATCAGTTCCCTCTGACGTCACTGATTGTGTCCCTGGCTGACCTGAAGTGAAAGTGGAAAGCAATCAATTAAGCTTTCCACTTCCTCTCCTGTCAGCCAGGAGAGGAACTCATTCATTTGGGGTTTACTGTGAGGCTGCAGCATTAGCTGCGGTCCCTGCAGTAAACATTAACCCTTTCTGAAGGATTACACCGTGGGACCTGACTGTGCATGGGATGGTAAGAATAATTTTGCTTTTTTATTTTATTTTTATTACAGGAAATGGTTTTTGCAGTAAAATAAAAGATGGTCAAAAACTGTGTGATTATTTCATTAAAATGATTTTTAATTAAAGTGTGTGTGTTTTATTTTTATTTCATGCAATAGGATTAATAATTGATAGTTGTCTAATTGACAGCTCTCAATTATTAACCTGGCTTAAAGTAACCTTTCAATTGCAATGTGGCTTTAACCCCTTATTAACCCATTCACCACCACTACAGGGCAATGGGAATAGACGGGCAAAGTGCCAGAAAGGGCGAATCTAATTATAGATTTGTCTTTTCTGGGGTGTCTGGGGGCAGATGTTAGTAGCCAGGGGGGGCCAAAAATAATGGTCCCTCTCTGGGCTATTATTATCTGCCCCCATTCGCTGGCTTTGTCTGTCTGGTTGCGAAAATAGGGCGGGAGCCCACGCATTTTTTTTAAACAATTTTACACCTCATATATATATATATATATACATGTCATTGAATTTGTGACACATATATATATATATTTTATATTTATAGTTCATACACTTCTACATAGTATAATAGCCGCTAATTCAATTGCCGGCTTTTGTGAAAATGCAGAACCCGACATGAAATGACACTTGGTTTACATAGAGTTAACCATGTCTTTTCATGTCGTTTGCTATCTGATTTGCACAAACAATTACATCAGTCTATGTGTGCAAAATTTCACACCTGTAGGGGTTAATTAAAGGTGTAAATTCGTAGCAAAAAAGTCCGTTTTTTTTTACAACAAATTTACACCTTTAATTAACCCCTACAGGTGTGAAATTTTGCACACATAGTCTGATTTAATTGTTTGTGCAAATCAGATAGCAAACGACATGAAAAGACATGGTTAACCCTATGTAAACCAAGTGTCATTTCATGTCGGGTGCTTCTGTCTTTTCACAGAAGCCGACTTTACCCGGCAATTGAATCAGAGGCTATTTTACTATGTAGAAGTGTATAAACTATAAATATATGTATATATATATATGTCACAATGACATGTATATATATATATATATGTATTCTATGTGTGTATATTTAGTGTTTACAAGGAAATAAAGGTTTTTTTTAGTTGCGATATTTTGTTCCCATAGACTTATATGGGACTTCCGCTATCGAAATCGGATATCGCCGATATTTAGTGATATCGGCGATACCATTCCGATCCCATATTTTTAGATATCGAGCAATATCGCTCAACACTATTCCTGCTTCCTTCTACCTCCTGCTGATGAGACTGGATGAATTGGTGACACTGAACCGTCTGTTACTGACCACTGATTTATCACCTTCTCATTATTTGTGTCACTTATTTGAAATCATCAGGAGTATTTGTTAGTTACCAAGAATAAAACTTGTTTTTTAATTACTGGATCTCTCCTCGCTGCTTTCCTGTCTCTTTGTCCGGAAATAGGTTATTTCAGTGCACAATGGAACTTTTAGCAGTGATCTGGTTAACTCAGATGGAAGTGCACTGGATTCGGTGATTACTTTTATTAGCTGAATCCCTTGATCTTCAGATCCATATTGAAGCCTGATCTCCTGGGTTCTCATATTCATGTTATAAAAATTAATTCATCTTAATTTATGATTCCAACATTATTTCTCCTACTATGAACATTATTGATTACATTACTCCACCATGTTTAAAAGGCCAAAAATACTGGACCTGCCTGCACCCTGAAAAATAAGGAGTAAAAAATACAGACATAATGTGTGGTGAATGATGTCACAGACCAACAGGTACCGGAGGGAGGGAAGGTCTGCTCTGGAAGGACGGGTGAGGGGTGAGATTTTGTTTCTGATCCCCAGATCTGCCACTAGGGGGCAACGAATCAGACAGTGAGGTCAATATGTGCTGTAATATCGCCCCCGTGTGGTCACTGCAGAGAACTGCTCATTACAGGAAACTAACAGGACGGGAATCCCGCACTGTCTGCCGGATAGGAGTAGTAGTCACATCCGCCCTCTCGTCTCCACGTTCAGATATCACACACAAGGCCCGGATGTGTTATTATCACTACACAACTCATCACACATCACTGGGGAGAGAGAAAGAAAGGGGAAAATACGAACATGTGATCAGCCAATCAGTGAGGGGTGAAGGAGGAGCCTGTAATGTGACACGCCCCATAGAGGCGTAATCCCTGTGCAGTTCTCACTCAGGTCCGCTCACCCTCTACATAAGGAGGACTCGGCGCTGATCTCTCAGTCTGCTGAAGATTTCCTGAACGATGTCTGGTCGCGGTAAAGGAGGGAAAGGTCTCGGGAAGGGCGGCGCCAAGCGGCATAGGAAGGTGCTCCGTGATAACATCCAGGGCATCACCAAGCCTGCCATCCGCCGTCTCGCTCGCAGGGGAGGCGTCAAGCGCATCTCAGGCCTCATCTATGAGGAGACTCGCGGCGTCCTGAAAGTCTTCCTGGAGAACGTGATCCGTGACGCCGTCACCTACACCGAGCACGCCAAGAGGAAGACCGTCACCGCCATGGACGTGGTGTACGCGCTCAAGCGCCAGGGCCGCACTCTCTACGGCTTCGGAGGTTAATTGTATTCTCGCTCTATCCTGACAACCCAAAGGCTCTTCTCAGAGCCGCCCACATCTAAGTGAGAGGCTGCAATTCCTGCCGGGGGGACATCCTGTGTTCTGTGGATTGCAGAAACAGGAGATTATGGTCTGTAAGACAGATACTGTAGTCGCCTTCGGAGCCGTCACATCCCATTGTGAGAGAAGGAACCAGTTCTCGGGGTTGTGTGGAGGGTGAGGTCGGTAAAAGCGGAGTTTTTGGTAGGAGCATTGGCTGCAGAATGGTTCGTGAATGGCAATGCATGTAACCGGGGAGAAATAATAGGACAGATTGGGGACTTGGTAATTGTCATCTTTGCTGTGTGGAGTGAGAGGCCACTGATCACAAGCGATCGCCTGTGATCCACTGGACTGACGCGTGTTACGTGTTTCCAAGGATGAAAAAAATCCGCTGCAATGACTCGAGCGCAGCACAGATGAGCTATGTATAGCGGACCAGAGAGGGAACTGGATGTTGATGACGCTTCAGGGGCGTGTATGTTACAAGGTTTCACGTTCATCTCCTCTCTGATTGGACAGTCACTGAGCGGTTAATGGTTTTGAATTTCGCGCTTATTAGAAGACTTGTTATTTTTTAGACGTTACAATATTGTTGGAAAACTAAAAGAAAATCCTTCAGGAGCAGCAGCCGCTCATCAACTCATCCCCAGCAATAATTGCTCCACTATACATCACTATATGAGGATACTGGGATGCACAGCACTATATTGAGGTGTCGGGATGCACAGCGCTATATGGGGGTATCGGGATACACAGCACTATATTGAGGTATAGGGACGAACATCCATTCTGAGGGGCGGTGTCCGTGTACAGTGCGCCGTCACATGGAAAGTGAGGATGATGCAGTAAACAGGGTCGTTCTGTGTGTGATCAGATGCCGCCGGTACAGAGGAGCAACATCTGCCCACATGACTCTCATTAATGCCCTGTAGGAATGTAGGTGTGAGCCCCAATGGGGACAGTGATGATAACGTCTGCAAAGCGCTGCGGAATTAATGGCGCTATAGAAGTCATAAAATAAATAACTGCGGATCATCCGTGACACTCGAATAATGGGAAATACAGGATTATACCCACAAAATCTGGCGATATACTGATTCTATAGCTTTTAGTGTGAGTGTAAGCAGGATGCAGTGACGGACATGAGACAGAGCAAGGGTTAACTTATCTAACAGTTTAACATCCTGTCCCTCACTGCAACCTGCTTATAACAGAGAGATAAACGGTTAGGGCTCCTTTCCACTTGCGAGAAATACGTCCGATTCTCGCATGTGAAATCCCAGCTCTGGCCCCGACACTCGGGAGTGGAGTGTGTGGCTGCATATATTTGTATGCAGCTGCTTGCTCCACTCCCGAATGCCGGCCCCAGAGCTGGGATTTCACATGCGAGAATCGGACGTATTTCTCGCAAGTGGAAAGGAGCCCTAACCGTTTATCTCCCTGCGTGGAGTTTATTAAACAGTTAATGCAAAAAGAGAAAAAAAAACAAAGGCAGAATAGTAGCAGCTCAATTATATAGGCCCCTGTATACACTGGTGCCCCAGAGCCGCTATAGAGTATGGTGCCCTCACAACTCATCATATACAGTGTAATGCCCCATATACAGTACGATAGTCCTTCATTACCTCTCTATAAAGTATGGTGTCGTAGGCCCCTATACACAATATGACATCTAACATGGCTCCCTATATACAGTATGACACAGCAGCCTTCTGGGCACAATATGTTTCCTGACAGCCTCATCCCCGAACGCCTTCTCAGAGCCGCCCACATCTCCTGGGGAAAGCCTACAATTCCTGCTGCTGGGCGGCTTAATCCTGTGGTTGGGGGATATTGTCTGCGGGTCAGATACTGTATTGATCCTCGCCCAGAGCTCCGGTGTCGGTCACCGCACATGACCCAGTGCCGGGGAGAGGAGGGAGGAGTTTTCGGTTTTGGAGCATTTCGCACCGACTGCAGAATGAGCCATGGATGCAGTGAGGGTCTGCGCTGTGTAGAGGAATATTCTGGAGTCATAGGGCCCTGTACAGATTGGGGACTTAGGAGAGATCACTATGTGGAGCGAGAGGCCACTGATCACTAAACAGAGAACCGCTGCTCTAACGCCGCGTGTTACACAGATGAGGACAAAAAAAAAAGTGGAGCTCTGAAAGACAGCGGGAAATTCAAATTCTGCAATCAGCCAATCATCATTAAGCATCATCATCATCCTGCTCCGCCCAGTGTTAACCATTTTGTGTCCGATGTCTCTTGACTCGTTCTCTACATTCGTTGGTTTCCTAATTCCACAGTGACCGGAGCTGGAAGTTTGCAGTGTGGAGAACTACACATCCGGGACATCTGCCATCACCGAGCACAGCACAGACGAATCATCTGTAGAGCGGACCAGAGAGGGGACTGGAGGTTGATGACGCAATTAAGGGGCGTGTATGTTCAGGAGTCCACGTTTATCTCCTCTCTGATTGGCCGGTCACAGAGCAGTTAGTGAATTTGAATTTCCCGCTCATTGTAGGATTTCTGTTACTTTAACTTAGTCAGATATTGTTGAAACAAAACTAACCTTCAGGATACACAGCGCTATATCGGGTATATTATCGCTTGTTTATAGAGCAGCATTGATTCCATGGCCGCTCCGCTATGGCGGATGTTGAATCGCTGAACCCCAGCCTTCGTCATGAGGAGGGTTTGGAAGCGACTCGCTTCTTCCTGGAGTCCAGTAATCCGGATGCGGATAATGTGGGGCCTCGTGTTGGAATTACTGATTCATTCTGACGCTCAATCTTTTACATTCAACCATAGATATTGTTCACAATGTGAGGGACGTGTGCGCCTCCTTGTGTCATCCTCCTCTTGGGTTACTGGGAGAGGTCACATTACTGCGCTCACTGGCTCTATATAACGAGTAACGCTAATGTACACATGACATGTCCGGCTCAGGAGGAGTTCTGGCAGAAGCTTGTCCCCCAGCTGACTTGTGAACACACCAATCAGCTGCAGGGGAAGGAACGTCTGACGTCACATAGATCACATGACTTCATGCTCCAATAGAACAGCGAGCAGACAGCAGTGCTCATTTGCATGGCCGGTCTATAAATGCCGCTGCGCTGGGAGCAGCAGGATCACAAATCTCAGATCTTACTCCGAGAAGACACAGTTCAGTTCTGATCATGCCTGATCCCGCCAAGTCTGCGCCAGCGCCCAAGAAGGGCTCCAAGAAAGCCATGACCAAGACTCAGAAGAAGGACGGCAAGAAGCGGAGGAAGAGCAGGAAGGAGAGCTACGCCATCTACGTGTACAAGGTGCTGAAGCAGGTCCACCCCGACACCGGCATCTCCTCCAAGGCCATGGTCATCATGAACTCCTTCGTCAATGACATCTTCGAGCGCATCGCAGGGGAAGCCTCCCGCCTGGCTCACTACAACAAGCGCTCCACCATCACCTCCCGGGAGATCCAGACCTCTGTGCGCCTGCTGCTGCCTGGAGAGCTGGCCAAGCACGCCGTGTCCGAGGGCACCAAGGCCGTCACCAAGTACACCAGCGCCAAGTGATCTGCTCCTCACCCTGCTCCGGCATCACCCCAAAGGCTCTTCTAAGAGCCACCCACCCCTCACTATAGAGCTGCTTCCTCCGCTGCCCAGTCATGTCCGCACCTCAGCCGTGGCCGCTTCTGTCTCCGCTGTGATGTTCTCCTGTGTTTAGGTGAGCGGTCACCGGGTGAAATCGTGTAGATCGGAGTTTGAATGTTTCTGCCGGTTCCAGGAAACTAGTTAACTTTTTTTTTAATGGTTTGTGGCGTTCCCAGCAGTGATCGGGCGGATCTCTGCAGTCAGTGTTATCTTTGCCCTCATGATCCAGTGCGGTGATTATACAGATTGTCCATCATTTTCTCTAGATCTCACATCGTACAATCGCTTCCTGCACGATACATAGAGATTCAGCTAAGAAGGCAGCGAAAGCCAATCGCGCGGCCAAGAAATAAGCGGAGCCGCTCTGTCCCCATAAAACAAAGGCTCTTGTCAGAGCCACCACCTCCTCCTGCAGAGCTGTATGATCAGTGCCACCACCTCCTCCCTGCAGAGCTGTATGATCAGTGCCACCACCTCCTCCCTGCAGAGCTATATATGATCAGTGCCACCACCACCTCCCTGCAGAGCTGTATGATCAGTGCCACCACACCTCCTCCCTGCAGAGCTGTATATGATCAGTGCCACCACCTCCTCCCTGTAGAGCTGTATATGATCAGTGCCACCACCACCTCCCTGCAGAGCAGTATGATCAGTGCCACCACCTCCTCCCTGCAGAGCTGTATGATCAGTGCCACCACCACCTCCCTGCAGAGCTGTATGATCAGTGCCACCACCTCCTCCCTGCAGAGCTGTATATGATCAGAGCCACCACCTCCTCCCTGCAGAGCTGTATGATCAGTGCCACCACCTCCTCCCTGCAGAGCTGTATGATCAGTGCCACCACCTCCTCCCTGCAGAGCTGTATATGATCAGTGCCACCACCTCCTCCCTGCAGAGCTGTATGATCAGTGCCACCACCTCCTCCCTGCAGAGCTGTATGATCAGTGCCACCACCTCCTCCCTGCAGAGCTGTATATGATCAGAGCCACCACCTCCTCCCTGCAGAGCTGTATATGATCAGAGCCACCACCTCCTCCCTGCAGAGCTGTATATGATCAGTGCCACCACCTCCTCCCTGCAGAGCTGTATGATCAGTGCCACCACCTCCTCCCAGCAGAGCTGTATGATCAGTGCCACCACCTCCTCCCTGCAGAGCTGTATGATCAGTGCCACCACCTCCTCCCTGCAGAGCTGTATGATCAGTGCCACCACCTCCTCCTGCAGAGCTGTATGATCAGTGCCACCACCTCCTCCCTGCAGAGCTGTGTGATCAGTGCCACCACCTCCTCCCTGCAGAGCTGTATGATCAGTGCCACCACCTCCTCCCTGCAGAGCTGTATGATCAGAGCCACCACCTCCTCCCTGCAGAGCTGTATGATCAGTGCCACCACCTCCTCCCTGCAGAGCTGTATATGATCAGTGCCACCACCTCCTCCCTGCAGAGCTGTATGATCAGTGCCACCACCTCCTCCCTGCAGAGCTGTATATGTTCAGTGCCACCACTTCCTCCCTGCAGAGCAGTATGATCAGAGCCACCACCTCCTCCCTGCAGAGCTGTATGATCAGTGCCACCACCTCCTCCCTGCAGAGCTGTGTGATCAGTGCCATCACCTCCTCCCTGCAGAGCTGTGTGATCAGTGCCATCACCTCCTCCCTGCAGAGCTGTATGATCAGTGCCACCACCTCCTCCCTGCAGAGCTGTGTGATCAGTGCCACCACCTCCTCCCTGCAGAGCTGTATGATCAGTGCCACCACCACCTCCCTGCAGAGCTGTATGATCAGTGCCACCACCACCTCCCTGCAGAGCTGTATATGATCAGAGCAACCACCTCCTCCCTGCAGAGCAGTATGATCAGAGCCACCACCTCCTCCCTGCAGAGCTGTATGATCAGTGCCACCACCTCCTCCCTGCAGAGCTGTGTGATCAGTGCCATCACCTCCTCCCTGCAGAGCTGTGTGATCAGTGCCATCACCTCCTCCCTGCAGAGCTGTATGATCAGTGCCACCACCTCCTCCCTGCAGAGCTGTGTGATCAGTGCCACCACCTCCTCCCTGCAGAGCTGTATGATCAGTGCCACCACCACCTCCCTGCAGAGCTGTATGATCAGTGCCACCACCACCTCCCTGCAGAGCTGTATATGATCAGAGCAACCACCTCCTCCCTGCAGAGCAGTATGATCAGTGCCATCACCTCCTCCCTGCAGAGCTGTATGATCAGAGCCACCACCTCCTCCCTGCAGAGCTGTATATGATCAGTGCCACCACCTCCTCCCTGCAGAGCTGTATATGATCAGAGCCACCACCTCCTCCCTGCAGAGCTGTATATGATCAGTGCCACCACCTCCTCCCTGCAGAGCTGTATATGATCAGTGCCACCACCTCCTCCCTGCAGAGCTGTATGATCAGAGCCACCACCTCCTCCCTGCAGAGCTGTATGATTAAAGTCGCCAATCACCAGTATAAAATCTCCGTATAGAGATAGTAGGGAATGCCTGTACAGCGCTGTATACGGTACATTGGTGTCTGCTATACAGCGCCGTGTATCAGCGCATGTTTATTTTTCATACACATAACTGACTATTCGCAGAGCGCAGACAGAAGTGACCCGCGAGTGATGAGGGGGAACGGCAGAGGCAAGGCACCGCCTACTGCAAGAGAAACACCGGGGGAGGGCGGAGTTACTGAGGAACGTCATAAACTGAGGACACTGGCCCCGCTCTACTGAACAATGATTGGTCACTATTGGCGGGCTCAATATCGAATGTAGGGGGTGTGGCTCACAGGAGCCAATGAGGACGCGCACACGGGGATAAATACCCTGCTCCCGCCGCTCATCACATCACTTCTGTGCCCGTCTATACAGAGCTATGGCCAGAACCAAGCAGACCGCCAGCAAATCCACCGGAGGGAAAGCTCCCCGCAAGCAGCTGGCCACTAAGGCCGCCAGGAAGAGCGCTCCCGCCACTGGCGGAGTGAAGAAGCCGCATCGTTACCGCCCAGGAACAGTCGCTCTTGGGAGATCCGCCGCTACCAGAAGTCCACCGAGCTGCTGATCCGTAAGCTTCCCTTCCAGCGCCTGGTGAGAGAGATCGCCCAGGACTTCAAGACCGATCTGCGCTTCCAGAGCTCGGCGGTGATGGCCTTGCAGGAGGCCAGCGAGGCTTATCTGGTGGGACTGTTCGAGGACACCAACCTGTGCGCCATCCACGCCAAGAGGGTCACCATCATGCCCAAAGACATCCAGCTGGCCCGCAGAATCCGGGGGAGAGAGCTTAGATCTTCCCGGCACCGAGAACAACACAAAGGCTCTTTTCAGAGCCACCAAATCCTCCCACAAACGAGCTTTCTTTATTCTAATCATTCAGCGGAAGTTGTGGGTAGTCGGTGCTGTTCAGATTGCTGCGGTTGCTGGTTTTCTACTTATGTGCGTCTTTAGATCTTCTGCGTACAATACTTAGGTTGTGTAGATAATTGATGTCTGCTCCTCGGCTGCCTCCCCAGTATGAGACTCCGGGGCAGGAGACACTAGCTTCTCCCCTACTATCGGGAACACCACAGTCCTCCAATCTGTAGGTGGCTCAGCCGCTGACCTTCTCCATCCCCATGTCGTCGATCTGTTGCGGATCTCGCTGGGGATGTGCAAAATAGAAGAAAATAATCCAACCAGGATCAGATTAGCCGAAGACTGGAGAATGTGTAGAAGCAGCCAGAAATCTCGTGTACATTAAAGGGTTAATCCTGGGCACCTCACTGGTGAAGGGAGGAGCTGACGCTTGGGGTTTGATGCTGATTGGTCGATCCTTAGAGCTTTGGTCATTTTGAACTTCCCGCTCAGTCATTGTCCTTCATGTCACACGCGGTGTCAGGAGGAGCGGTTATTTACGGTTACTACAGGCTCTTAGTCCTGTGCGGATTAATCTCAGCTGTTATACAGATTGTCCCTCATTCTCCGATCTGGATTTCACATTTTTATCAATGATCTTTCTACATTTCTGATATTGGTTGTAAACGTTTCAACAACAAAAATCCAAAGAGACGAAGATGAACAGTTCTGTGATCGGAGGATGTGATCGGCCGACTACACCGGATATTCCTCCTTACGGGGCTGGAGCTGTTCTCCCGCTCATTACAGAGATGACAGGACTCTCTGGACACAGGGATCGGGGGGAGGAGAATGAGGGACAATCTGTATAATAACAGCTGAGATTAATCCGCACAGGACTAAGAGCCATCGCGAGGGCGAAGGGTTAATGTCAGGGCAGAAGAAATCACATGGTGCAGAGATTCCAAACAGATCCGCCTGATCACAGCTGGGGAAGCCTCCGACCATGAAGAGTTAACAGCCCGTCTGATCTGGTAACTGCCGGCATTAGGACCCAGCGCCCTGGTCACTGATGAAACCGGCGAAGAATAGAAAACCGTGCGTTCTATGTGACGTCATACATTCATCCCCTGCAGCTGATTGGTGTTTCCACAATTCTGATTTCCATAATCAGCTTCAGATCCATCCAATGACAGGAGAGGAGGGCGGGGCAGCCGCTTATATAAACCTCCAGCAGCGCGGTCTCTCCTCACTCTGGTGATTGTAGTCTGCTGATATCAGGATGTCTGGACGTGGGAAACAAGGAGGAAAGGTCCGCGCTAAAGCCAAGACCCGCTCATCCCGGGCAGGGCTGCAGTTCCCGGTTGGCCGTGTGCACAGACTGCTGCGCAAGGGCAACTACGCTGAGAGGGTGGGCGCCGGCGCTCCGGTCTATCTGGCCGCTGTGCTGGAGTATCTGACCGCTGAGATCCTGGAATTGGCCGGTAATGCTGCCCGGGACAACAAGAAGACCCGCATCATCCCCCGACACCTGCAGCTGGCGGTGCGCAATGACGAGGAGCTGAACAGGCTGCTGGGTGGGGTGACCATCGCCCAGGGGGGCGTCCTGCCCAACATCCAGGCCGTGCTGCTGCCCAAGAAGACCGAGAGCAGTAAGTCCAGCAAGAGCAAGTGAGCGCCGCTCCTCCCCATATCTGTCCACAAACCAAAGGCTCTTCTAAGAGCCACCCACATCCTCCTCATAAGAGCCGGCGTCGCTGATCTCCGGTGTGATGTTCTCCACTTACTGATCCCTTGTCAGCTATTACAGCCTCACTATACCGTGATGCCTTCTAGATCCTGACTTATCCTGTGTGTAATGACAGGAATCCTGTATGCACCATCATTACAGGAGGACTAGTTTGTGTTTATGAACGTTTTGCACATGACCCCGCACCAGGTTATGGACACAGTGCAAGAGATGGGTGTAATGTGGGGAGATATCTCTCCTGATCACCACTCCTAGGCTGCAGGGTGACCCTGTATTACTCCCATCATCCTCGCTTTCCTTACAGTGGAGCACGGACACCATATCTCAGACTGGAAGTATATACAGTTACTACAGGCAAAGTATATAATACAAAGTCCCATCACTAAATCCATGCGAGCTGTGTGTATGTGTATGTGTATTATATATATATATATATATAATATACACCCTGTGTGGTGCTATATATCCTGATGCTCCCATATTATTAACCACATTAACGACCTGTGGTATTTTTGTGTTTTGCATTTTATAAATGCTCCCCATCTTCCCGGAGCCATAACTTTTATTTTTTGGTCAATATGGCCATGTGAGGGCTTGTTTTTTGCAGGACGAGTTGTACTTTTGAACGACACCATTGGTTTTACCATGTCGTATAATTGAAAACGAGAAAAAAAAAATAAGTGCAGTGAAACTAAAAACAGTGCAATCCCACACTTGGTTTTTTTTTTGGCTTTTTTTTTACCATGTTCACTAAATGCTAAAACTGAGCTGCCATTATGATTCTCCAAGTCATTACGAGTTCAGACACCAAACATGTCTCGGTTCTTTTTTTTATCTAAGTCATGAATACAAATTTTAGTAAAAAAAAAAGTTTCCATTTTCCGAGACCCGTAGCGTCTCCTTTCGGGATCTTGGGCTGGGTGAGCGCCTTTTTTTTGGGCCTGCCTGTCTGATGTCTTTATTGATACCATTTTGATGTAAATACATTCTTTTGATCGCCCGTTATTGCATTTTGTTTCAATGTTGCAGCGATAAAAAAAAATGTAATTCTGGCTTTTCAATTTTTTTTATTTTTTTCTTGCGGCGCCATTTAGGAATTGCGTTAATTCTTTTTATATATTGATAAATCGGGCGATTCTGAATGCGGCGATGCCTAATATGTGTATATTTGATATTTTTTAATTTGAATGGGGTGATTTGAACATTTATTTTTTTAAAAAACATTTTTAATTTGCTTCAACAGTCTCCATGGGAGACTTAAAGCTGAAGTTGTCCGATCGCGTCTGCTACATAGAGCAGATCTGCAGCCCTGCTCTATGTAGCACAAATACTCACTTGCTGTGAGTGCCAACCACCAGCTCATAGCGATCCAGCGATGAGAACCACAGGGGTGTTCTTGCTGACTACGGGTTGTCATGCCAACCCATTGGCGACCCTTGGTCATGTGACACGGGCGCCAATGGGAGGAGGTAGTGACTCTCTTCCTGCGTGTGTATATTAAATGCAGCTGTCAAAGCTTTGACAGCGGTATTTATCATGTTAACAGCCGCGGGCGAATCACAAATTCCACACATGGCGGTTCCAGGCACATGTCAGCTGTACAGATCAGCTGTCATGTGCCGGAAAAGGTGCACGCTCATCACTGGAGACCGCACCAAACGGGAGGCAAAAATGGCCTGCATGGCAAAATTCCAAGATGAAAACTACATAGTCACATCACACCGTCACTATGGGGCCCGTGGGTCAGGGGGACCCGCCAGCCGCATTGAACTATACCGTACAGTTCAAAACAATGATCATAGAATCATAGAATGGTAGAGTTGGAAGGGACCTCCTGGGTCATCTGGTCCAACCCCCTGCTCAAAGCAGGATTCTCTAAATCATCCCAGACAGATGTCTGTCCAGATGACCCTCCCTCTCCCATTATTTGCCTCTGACACTGCGGGTGCACGAAGACATCACTTCATCGCACACCGACAATGTACATATTGGTGGAGCCTGTGGCGGCAGCGGGGACCAGGAACAGGCGGCTCTGGAAGGGGGGTATTGTCACCTCTCCGCTACCCCTCTAGGAGCTGACGGGTGACGCGTGGACTGAGACTCCCAGGAGGATGATGCTGCAGCGGCTCAGCCATCTGGAGGATCCGGGGATGAACGGTATACGGGCCGGCGGCAGTGAGGTATGTCTGCTGCTCGTGTGTTGCTGATGCCGTCTTCGGCCCCCAGCGTTCCCAGACCCCTGTGACACCAGCACTGTTTCCTCCATGCTCTGCCCTTGCTCCCTGCTCTCCCGTGCCCCATGCCATCATAGGTGCCCAGCCGGTTCAGGTCATTGTGCTCCTCCGGGCCCTTGTACGCACCTTGTCCCTCCTCCTCTGGTCCCCCAATGCTCCCCATCTCCCATGCCCTGAGTCTTCCTGCACCCCCCATGCATTCCCTGCCCTTGTCCCCGTGTGAACCGTCTACCCTGCTCTCAAGTCTCCCCTGCATCCCCTTGTTCCCCCATCTCTCTTGTCCCCTTGCGACTCTTTCTCACCCTGTGTCCCATCTACCCTGTTCTTGTAATCCCTGTGCTCCCTTCTTCCCTGCTCCCAAGTTTCCCCCCCCTCTTACACTGTCCCCCTGCATCCCTATCTCCCCATGCGTCCATATCTACTCTGCCCTCGGAGTCCCTTTTTGTCCTCTTGTGCCTGTCTCCCTTGCCCCTAGAGGGGTATTATATTCTAGGGGGGTACATTATATTCTATGGGGAGGTGGGCTGCATTATACGGTATCGAGGTCTATGGGGAATACATTATACTTTATGAAGAACTATGGGGTGCATTATACTATGGGAAGTGAATTGTACTACATGGAGGATTCTTGCTGTGCATTTTACTATATGGAGCACTATGAGGAGTGTATTATCTTATATGGAGGACTATGGGGAGTGTATTATACTATATGGAGGACTATGGGGAGTGCATTATATTATATGGAGGACTATAGGGTGTATTATAGTAAACAAGCAAAGTGCTGCAGATTCATCGAGTGATTGGATTGTTTATGCCTGAACAAAAATCATTGTTCTCAGCAGCACATCACCAGTGTAAACTGCAGATATGCTGCTGATAACATGATACTGTATGGGGACAGATTGATCTTCTAGTGATTGTTCTGTCACATCATTCTTTCTCCGTTGGTATAAAGAGCCTGGGAAACAAGCGCCGAAGGACTTCAGTATTGTCGATCACACTCGTATAGAGGCCTGAACTCAGCACATGTAACTACAACAGAAATGCTTCTGTGTTATGTGCAATATGTTAGCATTTGGGGCTCCATTTTAAACTTTTGCCTAGGTCCCCACTTTGCCTAAAACCGGCCCTGCCCAGCTCTTCCCACTTGCCCTGTGGTGGTGGCAAGTGGGGTTCATATTTGTGAGGTTGATATCATATTTGTATGTCCAGTGACATCGAGCCCACAGATTAGTAATGGAGAGGCGTCTATAAAAGACACATATCCATTACTAATGCTATAGTTATATTGTAAATAGACACAGCCAGAATAGACTCCTTTATTGAATCTAAATTAAACCATACTCACATCATCGCCCAGTCCACTGAAGCCAAGGTCTCCTGTAACAGAATTAAAATAATAACACCAATATGCCTACCTGTCCGTCGAAAATATAATAATCCATTAATTAATGATCAATTTGTCCAGTGGCAGGTCTAGCTCTGCTACATCTAGATGGCAGGATGCATTGTTGCGACTATACAACATATTTACCCTTCTGCTCAATTACACTTACGTAAGAAACAGAAGCGCTACAATATCCAAGATAAAAAAATCAATTTTATTAATGTAACAGTAAAAAGTATTATAATCAAAAAAGGTACAGGAAATGAAGGAGGGACCACCCACTGTCTCAACTGGGCAAGTTCCTTATCTGCTTGCTGGATGTGACGGGGTATGCGGCAGAGCAAGAAGAGACCACCGAGCTAAGAACAATCCAACGGGATTTATTGAGGCAGGCTGCATACCAAATCAAATATCCATGTTATTCCTGATGTCCATAATAAGTCCAAAATCACAGACCGACGTGAGGTCTTGCCGCAGCTAAGATCCCTCACCCTTTTTCTCTAGAGATCTCCCAACACAACACTGGTCACACATAAGTCCCTTGTCTTGGGCTACTGGGAACAGCCCAAGGGTAGGGGAGGAGAGGTTCCCACCTCCTAGTCAATGGTTTGGTCCATTGCATGGCTCCGAGATGTCTATATGAATGTGTATTGTGAGTTCTCCCCCCCCCCTGGCTTAGGAGAACAATGGGGAGTCCTTTAGCTGTGTTGACATAAGCCTAAGTTAAATGATGATGAAGGAACAAAGTTATACAGAAATGCAGGACAGGGCAAACTATGTATCATGACACTGGAGTTGTACCCAGTCATCCCGGGGTCATCCCAGCACTTCTTCTCCAGACGCCTCTCTGATTTGTCCCTGCGTCACCATCAATGACTTAGCAAGGTCCTGAAAACCAGGAATCTCTTCTGCCTCCAATCAGGCCTGATAAACGATCCTGTACTGATACTTTGCCATGCGGGCCACCCATTGCTGTTCCAAGGCCCCCAATTTTGCATTTTCCAGGTGGGCTAGGGGATTGTTATCGGTGCACACCAGGACTTTGGACTCCGACAAGTATTCTGCGAACTTTTCGGTCATGGCCCACACCAACACCAGCGATTCCAATTTGAAAGAGCTGTAATTGCCATGTTCCGTTCCAAGTCATGAAGAGACTGACTCGCAATCACTCGTTCCTTCCCTTCCTGCATTTGCGATAGAATGGCCCCCAGGCCATGTAGACTTCCATCGGTGTGAAGGATGAAGGGGCTGTGAGAAAGCCGCATTGGCAAGAATTGGGACCTCAGTCTTCTTCCTAGCTACTTCCCCATTGGATAGTTTGATTCTTTGAATCATAGAATGGTAGAGTTGGAAGGGACCTCCTGGGTCATCTGGTCCAACCCCCTGCTCAAAGCAGGATTCTCTAAATCATCCCAGACAGATGTCTGTCCAGCCTCTGTGTGAAGACTTCCATTGAAGGAGAACTCACAACCTCTCGTGGCAGCCTGTTCCACTCCTTGATCACCCTAACTGTCAAAAAGCTTTTTCTAATATCTAATCTGTGTCTCCTCCCATTCAGTTTCATCCCATTGCTTCTAGTCTTTCCTAGAGCCAGACAGTAGTGTTGAGCGATACTTTCCGATATTGGGAAATAGCGGATCTGATTGGATCGGACCGATACTCAAAAAGTATCGGATATCGCCGATTCCGATACCGGAAACCAATGCAAGTCAATGGGACATAAATATCGGAATTAAAATAACCCCTTTCTTTCCTTGTAGGTTAATTGTACATGAAGGAAAACAACTAAGAATAATGTAGAATGTATTGGGGGAGGTGGAGGAGACATTAAAGGATAGAGGTTTAGCCCAATCAAATGGAATAGCAGGAATATTTTTTTTTTTAAGACGTTGGAGTTACAAAAAAATTGACTATGTTGTTAACCTTTTTTCTATTTTGGCACATATGTATGTTTCACTACTTCCATGCTCTTCACCTTCTTTTTTACTTCTCCCACACTTTCTCCTTCATGATCCTCAGCAGCAGCATCTTTTTCATCAACTTCTTCACCTTATTTATCTTCTTCTTCTTCTACCTTCTTCATCTTTTTCTTTTTTTTTACATTCTTCATATTCTTCTTCAACTATTATACTTCTTCATAGTCTACTTCTTCATCTTCTTCCTATTCATCTTCTTCTTAATATTCTTATTTGTGACAGGCATTCCTGTGGTTGTTATCTCTAAAAGTTTGAAGATTACACCTTCCGTTCTTGCTGTCACAAAAGATTTACAACAGTATTTGTCCCGTTCAGTTTGACCTGCAGCACAGCAGGCATTTTCCAGGGGCACCACGAGGAGGAACGGACTCACCCCCATACACTGCTTAGTCTTCTTCTGCTTATAATTTAGAGCATTTAAACCATTTCATAAATCTTCAACTTGGAAATGTAGCAGAAGGTACAGGAAGGCTGAGGAACTGCCGAGAACCACCTGACTGTCCTGGAACCCGGATGGGTAGTAGAAGGAACAAGAGCCAATGGCACTACCGAGGACCAGCTGACGGCACTGGGACACGGTTACTAAGCAGGAGGTACCTGTGCTAGAAAGCACTACCAAGGACTAGCAGACGTTGCTGGAACTCGGATACGAGATGGAGGCACCTAGGCCAAAGGCACTGCCGAGAACCAGCAGACGGTACTGGAACCCGGATGGGTATCAGAAGTTACCCATGAAAACCAAAGCTGCAAGGCCGCGAGCCGGCCACAGTTACCAAATCCCACAGTCCTACAGGGGGTGCTGGTCCTATTGGAACTACGGAAACAGACTTTAGTTCCATATCCCGCAGCCCACATAGGAAGCACCTAAACTGCAGACACCATAGAGTCGGCTAACCCGACCGCCACACGACAGGACAACGTATTGGAGGCAAAGTGACGTTGACACTGCCCGGAAACAGCTGGCGTGCTGTAACCTGGCTGGGCAGGAGGGAGTACCCGTGACAAAGACACTTCCGAGCAGCAACTGGGATGAGAGTAGAAACACAGTGGAGGCAGAGGCGTAATTGGAACAAGTTTAAAATCTTGACTTGTGTGAGTGTGGATAGAGCAGGAAATGTTGCCAGCTACACAGCTGGGGATCAGCTGACATTGCTGAACCCCAATAACACAGAAGCAAGTGTTGACTGTGCAGATGGCACTTCCGAGCAGCAACTGGCGGTGTTGGAGCCAGGGTCATGGAGGGTGTAGGCTGAGGCCTGGTTTGAGCAACTTTCAAATGTTATATAACTTGAAATTGGAGGTAGCAGGACATAGGACACAGGAGCGAGTGTTACTGGGGTTCAGGGTCAAGGAGGGTGTAGAAATATAGAGTAGTTGCCTTGTTCTGTGGCACTTCAAAATGTATATACTCCAAACAAGAGACACGTAAGCTTTACTACATAAAATGATGAATTTTATTCAAAAATATTGAATTAAAGACATTTAAAATATAAGCGCATATATGCACATGGCGACAACAAATGCAACCAAAAAAAACAACATAGGGTATAGGGGTTGAAATGAATGCATACAAGTACATTTCATAATCCATTAATGCTGCCTAAGGAACGGTATGTACACCTGTAATATAGTGCATACAATGGATGTAGGACTACTCATCATCATCATTATAAGTTATATGTGACAGTAAAAAAATACACTCATTGAGGAAAACTGTTAGTTCACACTCCATATATTAAAGGTCCAGCATGTAATCCTGATAATATGGCGCAATAATCAATTATCAAGCATAACCTAGAAAAAGTGCATCGTGCATAGTGAAAATTGCTATGTATGCCTGCAAGTGCAGGTGAAACAACGCCAACGGATAGAAAAGGTATATGCTATCTATGTATCAGAGAGTGCATAGCCACTGATGGCGAATGGCGATATAATGCTTTACCTCAATAAAGGCTGCGGCACCACTCACGCGCGTTTCGCTTGTAGCTTGTTGAAGAGGGGAAGTGCATGTATGCTTGCGTGTCTGTTTTGCCGCCCAGACTGCCTTCCTGCTGTGACTCGTTGGGTAGGGGAGCGGCTGGCCATCATATGACGCTGACTTGCAGTGACGTTGAGCAGTGTTTGTCAGCGGTAGCGCCGCTACAAAGCCGCCTTCACGACTGATTTCCTCTATAAACATGCACCTATGAGCAACCATACATGCACGTCCACTTTTGAAGAAGCTACAAGCGAAACGCGCGTGAGGGGTGCCGCAGCCTTTATTGAGGTACAGTATTATATCGCCATTGTCCAGCTGTCGCTATGCATTCTGATACCTAGATAGCATTAACCTTTTTTATCAGTTGGCGTTGTTTCACCTACACTTGCAGGTATAACTTGCTATTTTCACTATGCACGATGCACCTTTTATAGGTTATGCATGATTATTGCGCCTTATTTATCAGGATTAGATGCTGGACCTTTCATATATGGTGTGTGAACTAAGAGTTGTCCACAATAAGTGTATTTTTTACTGTCACATATAAGTAATGATGATGATGAGTAGTCCTAAATCCATTGTCTGCACTATATTACAGGTGTATTTACCGTTCCTTAAGCACATTAATGGATTATGAAATGTACTTGTATGCATTCATTTGAACCCCTATACCCTATGTAGGCTTTTTTGGTTGCACTTGTGGTCACCATGTGCATACATGCGCTTATATTTAAAATGTCTATTTTTACATATTTCGGACTACAATTCATCATTTTATGGTAGTAAAGCTTCCGTATTTGTGGTTTTGAGCATATCAATCTGGGTATAGGCTCTCCCTATGTGGCGCAAGTTAGACATCTGATGTTGTGTGCATGTGGAGGGAGCAGGAGACTTATTGCCGGACACACAGCAGGGGAACAGCTGGCGTTACTGAACCCCACTAACACAGGAGCTTGTGTTTTTCTCTGTGCAGACGGCACTTCTGAGCAGCAACTGGCAGTGTTGGAGCCCAGGGAGTAGAGTTCAGGTGGTAGAAACATGAACAGAACAGGAGACATGGATGCTGTTGCCAACCAATTATTTAATCTGAAACCGGACAGGCAAATTCAGGCGAGATCCATGCCTTGTTCATTTTCAGAAAACTAAGTCGGTCTACATTATCGGAGGATAGTCGCATGCGACGGTCTGTTAGTACACCACCTGCGGCACTAAAGACGCGCTCCGATAATACACTAGCAGCAGGGCAAGCCAGCACCTCCAATGCATAATGGCTAAGCTCTGGCCATGTATCCAGCTTAGAGACCCAAAACTTAAAGGGGGAAGAGCCGTCTGGGAGTACACTGAGAGGGCAATTATGTAGTCTGTCACCATCTGACGGAAACGTTGCCTCCTGCTGACTGGAGCCGTCTGTGATGGTGTAGACATTTGTGGCGGTGACACAAAACTTTGCCACATTTGGGCCATACTGGTCTTGCCCCCCCCTAGAAGCAGGGGCGACCACGTGCACCTATCATGATGAGGCCACCCAGCCCCTTTTTCTTCTGCCGGCCCTTTAAAAGGTGCTTGCGATGCACATAGGGGTTAAGAACGCCCTGACGTTATATGTCAGGACATTTGTGGGCGGAAAGAGCGCGCTCTGCTCTCCCGCCCCTGGCTGCAAGCCTGCAGCAGTTGGTTGTGAGAGCTGCAGCCTCAACGTATCAGGCATCAGGGAGTCCAGGCAGGACACACTCCCTACCCACGTGTGCCTGATGCCTGCGGCCTGCCTGTTGCAATCACGTGGAGTTAGGTCGGGTGGCGGGTATCATCACATCAGTGACGCCGGTCTCTCTGGGAATGGATAAGTGAGTCTCCCAGACTGCCAGACTGAGTGTATAATAATAATAATTGATCCAGAAAGATGTTTAAAGTAAAATACATCAGCCCAGCGGCCAGCACCTGTAATACAGTGGGGCTGATGTATATACAGGTGCTGGGCTGGGGCTGGTGATGTATATACAGGTGCTGGGCTGGAGGCTGGGGCTGGTGAGTATACAGGTGCTGGGCTGGAGGCTGGGGCTGGTGATGTATATACAGGTGCTGGGCTGGAGGCTGGGGCTGGTGACGTATACAGGTGCTGGGCTGGAGGCTGGGGCTGGTGATGTATATACAGGTGCTGGACTGGAGGCCAGGGCTGGTGATGTATATACAGATGCTGGGCTGGAGGCTGGGGCTGATGTATATACAGGTGCTGGGCTGGAGGCAGGGGCTGGTGATGTATATACAGGTGCTGGGCTGGAGGCTGGGGCTGGTGACATATACAGGTGCTGGGCTGGTGACGTATACAGGTGCTGGGCTGGTGACGTGTACAGGTGCTGGGCTGGTGATGTATACAGGTGCTGGGCTGGTGACGGATACAGGTGCTGGCTGGTGATGGATACAGGTGCTCGGCTGGTGACGGATACAGGTGCTGGGCTGGTGAGTATACAGGTGCTGGGCTGGTGATGTATATACAGATATACAGGTGCTGGGTGGTGATGTATAAACAGGTGCTGGGTGGTGATGTATATACAGGTGCTGGGCTGGTGATGTATATACAGATGCTGGACTGGGGCTTGGTGACGTATACAGGTGCTTGGCTGGGGTTGGTGATGTTATATACAGGTGCTGGGCTGGTGATGTATATACAGGTGCTGGGCTGGTGATGTATATACAGGTGCTGGGCTGGTGATGTATACAGTCATGGCCAAAAGTTTTGAGAATGACACAAATATTAATTTTTACAAAGTCTCTGCTTCACTTTTTCTAATGGCAATTTGCATATACTCCAGAATGTTATAAAGAGTGATCAGCTTAACAGCAATTACTTGCAAAGTCAATATTTGGCTAGAAAATGAACTTTATCCCCCAAAACACATTTCAACATCATTGCAGCCCTGCCTTAAACGGAACAGCTAACCTCTTTTCAGTGATTGCTCCATTAACACAGGTGTGGGTGTTGATGAGGACATGGCTGGAGATCAATCTGTCATGATTAAGTAAGAATGACACCACTGGACACTTTAAAAGGAGGCTGGTGCTTGGCATCATTGTTTCTCTTCTGTTAACCATGGTTATCTCTAAAGAAACACGTGCAGTCATCATTGCAATGCACAAAAATGGCCTAACAGGAAGAGTATCGCAGCTAGAAAGATTGCACCTCAGTCAACAATCTATCACATCATCAAGAACTTCAAGGAGAGAGGTTCCATTGTTGCCAAAAAGGCTCCAGGGCGCCCAAGAAAGACAGCAAGCGCCAGGACCGTCTCTTAAAAGTGTTTCAGCTGCGGGATCGGGCTACCAGCAGTGCAGAGCTTGCTCAGGAATGGCAGCAGGCAGGTGTGAGTGCATCTGCACGCACTGTGAGGCGGAGACTCTTGGAGCAAGGCCTGGTCTCAAGGAGGGCAGCAAAGAAGCCACTTCTCTCCAGAAAAAAACATCATGGACAGACTGATATTCTGCAAAAGGTATAGGCAGTGGACTGCTGAGGATTGGGGTAAAGTTATTTTCTCTGATGAATCCCCTTTTCGATTGTTTGGGACATCAGGAAAACGCCTCATTCGGAGAAGACAAGGTGAGCGCTACCACCAGTCTTGTCTCATGCCAACTGTTAAGCATCCTGAAACCATTCATGTGTGGGGTTGCTTCTCAGCCAAGGGAATCGGCTCTGTCACAGTCTTGCCTAAAAACACAGCCATGAATAAAGAATGGTACCAGAATGTCCTCCAAGAGCAACTTCTCCCAACCCTCCAAGAGCAGTTTGGCGATCAACAATGCCTTTTCCAGCATGATGGAGCACCTTGCCATAAAGCAAAGGTGATAACTAAATGGCTCAGGGAACAAAACATAGAGATTTTGGGTCCATGGCCTGGAAACTCCCCAGATCTTAATCCCATTGAGAACTTGTGGTCAATCATCAAGAGACGGGTGGACAAACAAAAACCTAAAAATTCTGACAAAATGAAAGCATTGATTGTGCAAGAATGGACTGCTATCAGTCAGGATTTGGTCCAGAAGTTGATTGAGAGCATGCCAGGGAGAATTGCAGAGGTCCCGAAGAAGAAGGGTCAACACTGCAAATATTGACTTGCTGCATTAACTCATTCTAACTGTCAATATAAGCTTTTGTTACTTATATGTTTGTGTTGCGACCACGCACCACAATTGTGGATACCAGGGTATGGGGTACTCGGAGCCGAGCCCATGGAAATCTATGGGAGTTGTCACTGGTAGCGGTGGCTCGGTCCGTGGCCCTGGCGGTCGTGCAATGGGGGATATTTACAGGGGATATTAGGATAGGTAGTTCGTGACGCCACCTGTGGTTTCTGGTAATTGTACCAGCGCTGCTATGAGGACTTTCACAGGGGATGTTTATTGGGGCAGCTTGGTGGTAAGTCTCCCACAGGTGAGACGGGTCCCTGGAAGTCTATGGTGGAGATGATGCAGGGTGTAGTAATAATTCAGTCACACACAAGGTAGCTCTTTTCATACCTTTTACTGATGATGGTTCAAGCAGATCCCGGGGAGCTGGTCGGGGTGGAGAGTACACCTTTAGGTAACAGCTGAGCAGGTTAAGGCCTCCTTTACTCCATATACATGTGAATCCAACTTGCCTGAAGCGAAGTTAATTCTGAATCCCCAGCTTTCTCTGTAGCTGTACTGCCCGGCCAATATTGTGGTGGAGCCTTCTAAGTGATGAAACTAAGTCCTTACTTTTGCTTGGCCTAGCTCAAAGTCCCTGTTCCACCTGGCTCCGGTTACGTATTGACTCTTTGGCTGCTCTCTGCGACCTGTAGTCCAGATGCCTCTGGTTTTCTTGTTACTATGCCTGAAACAATAGCAACACTTCGGTCCCCAGTGACCGGTGATTTAGTGCAGGTAATCCAATACCTAAGGCACTGCTCTGTCTTCTCCACTGTGCCCTTCGCCCTGCTTTCCGCTCTTAACATAAGCACTGCTGCATAGAAGTCGAATCACAGATTCCCTGTTTGGGCTTGCTGAGCAGCTCTCAGTATTCTCCTAGTCCAGGACCTCTGTCGACTGAACTTCACTGTCCTGGGACAGGCGGCTGAAGTCTCTGCTCTGAACTCAGCAGGAAAACCAATCTGACTGACTAACTCAGACAGGTAACTATCCAAGGGATGACTCACTCCTGAGCCTCCCGGAGCTAACTGACTGAACCACTGTCCTAAGACAGGAAGCTGAAACACACTAACTAACTATGCTGACACCCACTAAACTAATATACCCCTATGGGTGTGTCTAAATGTGAGTGACATGAGTGAATGCATATCAAGCTTTGGCTGTTACCTTCCAGTGCACTTCCCTGGATTTTCATGTGTGCCTGCGAAGCTGGGCTACACATCCCCCCTTGGTAAAACACAGCACTCCCGGCTGTAAAAAGACAAAAAGAACATTTTTGTTTTGCATTAACAACATTATAACTCTTCCCATCCGGGAGGTACGAATTCTTGAACGTTACAATATGTACAGTAAGAAAATACAAAAGTATCAAAATATCAAGATATCAAACGTGTTCATATATACAAGATACTTGTGGAGGACCCGCACCAAAAACCTCCCACGTGGGTCCTGGGTGGGCTGCAGGACTTCTGACTGCAGACCTCACTCTAGGCCCACCATACGGGTTTTTCTCAGAGGTAGTTGTGTAATAGTGGCTTCGTGTAAAACCAATATAAATGCACCGAAGCGCAAACTATTTACAAAGACAAGTTCTTGGGCTGGCACAGTCCTCAGCCTCTCAGTCCATGGCATGGTTAAGGACACATATATATATTTTCACTTCAATATTTCACATTCTTTTAACTTTCTTTACCCAACCAGGGTATTTTATGCAAAACTATGCAAAATAGGTAAACATCTTTTTTTTCTTATCTTTTCTTTCTGGTACCCAGCCGGGTATTCTACTCCAGATATCAAACATCAGTATACAATAATACTAAAGTGCAATTGGCAAGTTATGTAAACATTACATACATTTCAAGTGCAATTATGCAAACTTTTTTTTTCAACTTTATACATGCTTCAATACGGTAAACCCCTGTCTGGGTCCTACCGGTCTTCACATTTTCTTGCAGACTTCAATTACGTCTTCCACCCCGGGGGCTGGAACAATGCGATGCTCTTTAGAGCGCATTACAAACAGGTCGTGACCTGCTATCAATGTCTGGGTCGCTACAGTCCTTGTGCGAACCGCTAGGGCACGCCGGGTGCTTCCTCCTTGTGAGACGCCGATTGCGTCGCTACAGGTGCCACAACATTTTTGCGATACCAAACTTGGTCGCAGTTTGGCGGTTTAGGCGGCAGCGCTGGCTGAGATTTGGGCTGCTGATACAAATTGCGACTTGGTTTTTGTTGAGTAAGCAGGAGGCGATGCGATTGCGACATAGATTGCGATGGGCCTGCAGGGGGTGATGCTGAAGTACGGCCCTGGTGCTGTGGACGCTCTGAACTGGGACGCCCCGGGACCGGTGTCGGGGACTGGGTCACTAACGATGGACACATTCAGGGCATACCACCCCTTCATGCCCAGTGACGGGTGTAACTAACAATGTCCCCATTCATCAGGTCCCTCCCCGGGTGACCGATGGGCAGGTGGGATTCTACGTCCCTGCGGCTGACAAAGACCCCTGCATAGAGGCCCGTTCTCTGATGAAGCCCCAGCCCTTGCGGAGCTGGAACTCTGTAACACACCCCTGCCGCCGCGGTTCCCGCAAGGTACCTTTCTCTCTGCGCACGGTCTCCTTATCAGCGACCATCTGCTCATACTGCCGTTGTCGATTCTGCGCACCTCCCGCTCTTCCTCCTGTCGGCGTCGCTGCTCCTCTTTGCGACACTGCATCTCTCTTTCCCACTGGGACGGCATACGTGATGTCATCAATACGCTCCATCTCGTCCCAGTTGACTTCTGGCAACGATGGGCAGGAACCCTCCGGTGTCCCCGCCGGGGAAACGGCAATCCGCTGCGGCCTCCTGACCTGGCTGGCATTCCGGAACGGGCAGGACCTCCTCAGCCTCCTTCGCTCCACCGCTCCATCGGTGGGATCAGGTACAGCATATCTGGTGTCCGCCTCCAGTCCTCCGCAGCCTTTTTCATCAGGGCCTTTGGATAATCCAGTGGTAGAGGGGTATCAAGAGACGGTATTTCACTTGTGGGAGAGAACATGGCGTCCCACAGCAGCCGCTGTGTTTTTGGGGGCGCCAGCGTCTCTCCGTCTCTTGTCGAATTGCACGATTCTGCAGCTTCTTCTTCAGCTCTGCGTTCTCCCTCCGCAGCTCCATCATGGCGGGGTCGGTGTCCCGATCTGGGGGACAGCTCCGGCACAGGCAGACAGTCCTCTGGTATTGGGCACTGATTCTCCTGTCCTTCCGCCCATCTCGGTCCAGATCTCACTGTGGTATCCAACAGGAACATTCTGGTCCTTTCCCGTGGAGGCGGGATTTGCTTCTCCTCCTCTTCGCATAGAGGATGAAGAGGAGGCGTATTTCTTTAGCAGTGGGGCTGGATCTCACATTGTAGTAGGCCTTGGAGAGGGCGGCCATAGCTTTCGCGCCTCAGGGGGGTACACGCCCACGAATGCACGCCCACCTTCTTCACCAGCGCCTCAGGGCGCCAACTTGGCGTAAAATGGCGGTATTGGCGCCAAAAGCAGCAAACATCTTTTTCATAAAACAGTTCAAATAGGCACACAGGACTCACATTGGGAAGTTTCGCATCCTGTTCGTGACGCCAAAAATTTAGTTGTTGCGACACGCACCACAATTGTGGATACCAGGGCTATGGGGTACTCGGAGCCGAGCCCATGGAAATCTATGGGAGTTGTCACTGGTAGCGGTGGCTCGGTCCGGGGCCCTGGCGGTCGTGCAATGGGGGATATTTACAGGGGATTATTAGGATAGGTAGTTCGTGACGCCACCTGTGGTTTTGGTAATTGTACCAGCGCTGCTATGAGGACTTTCACAGGGGAGTTTTGGGCAGCTTGGTGGTAGTCTCCCACAGGGTTGAGACGGGTCCCTGGAAGTCTATGGTGGAGATGATGCAGGGTGTAGTAATAATTCAGTCACACACAAGGTAGCTCCTTTTCATACCTTTTACTGATGATGGTTCAAGCAGATCCCGGGGAGCTGGTCGGGGTGGAGAGTACACCTTCAGGTTTAAAAGCCGAGCAGGTTAGGCCTCCTTTACTCCAAAATACAATGTGAATCCAACTTGCCTGAAGCGAAGTTAATTCTGAATCCCCAGCTTTCTCTGTAGCTGTAATCTGCCCGGCAATATTGTGGTGGAGCCTTCTAAGTGATGAAACTAAGTCCTTACTTTTGCTTGGCCTAGCTCAAAGTCCTGTTCCACCTGGCTCCGGTTACGTTTTTGACTCTTTGGGCTGCTCTCTGCGACCTGTAGTCCAGATGCCTCTGGTTTTCTTGTTACTATGCCTGAAACAATAGCAACGCTTCGTCCCAGTGACCGGTGATTTAGTGCAGGGAATCCAATACCTAAGGCCTGCTCTGTCTTCTCCCCTGTGCCCTTCGCCCTGCTTTCCGCTCTTAACAAAGCACTGTGCATAGAAGTCGAATCACAGATTCCCTGTTTGGGCTCGCTGAGCAGCTCTCAGTATTCTCCTAGTCCAGGACCTCTGTCGACTGAACTTCACTGTCCTGGGACAGGCGGCTGAAGTCTCTGCTCTGAACTCAGCAGGAAAACCAATCTGACTGACTAACTCAGACAGGTAACTATCCAAGGGATGACTCACTCCTGAGCCTCCCGGAGCTAACTGACTGAAAACCCCTGTCCTAAGACAGGAAGCTGAAACACACTAACTAACTATGCTGACACCCACCAAACTTATATACCCCTATGGGTGTGTCTAAATGTGAGTGACATGAGTGAATGCATATCAAGCTTTGGCTGTTACCTTCCATGCACTTCCCTGGATTTTCATGTGTGCCTGCGAAGCTGGGCTACACATCTGTTTTCTCCCCC
>JARQOD010002611.1:0-75329 GCA_033576555.1 Oophaga sylvatica | reverse complement strand
GTCTTGTATTACTTCATACAAGTTGGCAAAAATAGTCACACAGTTTGCAGACACAGAAGCAGGAGACACAGCAGGCCAGAGTAATCTAAGCTCAGCAATCACTCTCCACAACAGGTTCAGGATCTTCTTCTCTGTTACCGTAAGTCCATGCAAACATGGGTCTTTCAAAGAGCAGGGTTCAGAGTCCACAAGTGCTTCAGAGTTCCTCAGTAGGAATAGCTGGAGTACAAGGTCCAAGGCTTTAGGAGTCAGGTCACAGGTTCACTGCAGGCTAGTTTCTGAAGCACTGATTGCTCAGCTGTGGCTGCTTAAGAAGCAAAAGGAGAGAATCAGGGCGGGAACATGCAAGCTGGAAACTCCATTTTTGACTGAGGGCAAGATAGCTGCAGCAAGACAGAAAGTAAAATGGCTGACGAACAAACTGAGTTTCAGGAACATGTACACAGAACCTTACATTACTCCCCCCTTAGAGACAGCCTCCGGATGACCTCAGGCCAGGCTTGTGTGGGTACCTCTGATGAAACTGACGGAGCAAGCGAGGAGCATTAACGTTATTGACTGGTTCCCATGAGTTGTCCTCCACTGGGTAGCCCTGCCATTTAATCAGATATTGTAACTGATTTCTATACAACCTGGAATCTAAATCCTTTCCACCACAAATTCTTCCTGACCATCGACTAGCACTGGGTCAGGGCAAGGAGAAGAACGTCCAGGAAACGTATTGGGTGTCGCAGCCTTTAGTAGGGATACATGAAAGACAGGGTGAATTCTCATAGTTCTGGGCAGTTGAAGACGACAAGCAACGGCACTTATAATTTTACTGATTTTATAGGGTCCAATGTACTTATGTCCCAACTTAGACGATGGAAACCTTAACTTAAGATTTCTGGTTGACAGCCAGACCAAGTCTCCTACCTTGAAAGCTGGTGCAGGTTTACAAATTTATCTGCTGCTTTCTTGTACCTTTCCTGAGCCGATTCCAGATTCTCCTTTAGAAGATCCATATTCTTCTGTAAAGACGTGATTCTTTCAGCCACTGCTGGTAAAGGCGTTTCTATGGGAAATCGTGGTAGAATGTTAGGATGATAACCTAGATTAGAGTAAAAAGGAGACTGCTTAGTGGAGGCACTCTGAGAGTTGTTATACGAGAACTCAGCTAATGGAAGTAGATCCACCCAATCATCCTGTAGGTGGCAGATAAAGCAGCAGAGATACTGCTCCAGGGTTTGATTGGTTCGTTCGGTCTGTCCATTAGTCTGGGGATGAAAAGCAGAAGAAAGGTTTACTTTAATGTCCAATGCTGCACAGAAATTTTGCCAAAAACCTAGAAGTGAATTGCACCCCTCGATCCGAAATAACCTCATCCGGTACTCCATGTAAGCGAAACACATCTTTAATCATCAAATCTGATGTCTGTTTTGCAGTGGGTAAGCCGACACAAGGGATAAAATGAGCTGCCTTTGTTAGACGGTCAACCACCACTAGAATGGTGTTCTTCCCTTGAGAGGTTGGTAACTCCACAATGAAGTCCATAGAAATGGATCCCCACGGGCGGGACGGGGTGGGAAGAGGCTGTAACAGACCAGTTGGTGAGGAGCGAGGTGTTTTGCATCTTGCACAGACTTCACACGACGTGACATAGTTTAAAACATCCTTCCTGCAAGTGGGCCACCAAAAGAAACGAGAGAGAAATTCCTGTGTCTTTAGAATTCCTCTATGCCCAGCTATCTTGGAATCGTGAATGAGTTGCAATACTCTCAATCTGACTGTTTCAGGAATATACAGGCGTTGTCCCTGAATCCACACACCATTCTTAAAGACAAGACTTACGTCCCTTGGGGGTTGTGCCAAAAAGGAATCCGCATGGTATGCTTCCTTGATGTCCTTAAGTAGGTCTTGATTATGAATTACTCCTAGGAATCTAGAGTCAGGAAGAATAGTCTTAGGAGGAGTAATTGGACGTGTCTCTGCTGAGTAAATCCTAGAGAGTGCATCAGCCTTTCCATTGCGCGATCCTGGTCTATAAGAAATGATAAAATTAAATTGGTTTAAGAAAAGATTACAGCGAGCCTGGCGAGGAGTCAGGCACTTAGCCGACCTGATAAACTCAAGGTTACGATGGTCTGTCAGGACGACTATTTGCTGTGCAGCTCCCTGAAGAAGGTGTCTCCATTCTTTGAAGGCGGCAATAATGGCCAACAACTCTCTATTGCCCACATCGTAGTTCCTCTCAGCCGAAGACAACTGCTGGGAAAAGAAGGCACAGGGATGCAAGACATTCTTCTCACCTGTTCTCTGAGAGAGTATAGCTCCAACGGCACAGTCTGAAGCATCCACCTCGATTATGAAGGCAAGCTCGGGGTTGGGATGTACTAGGATAGGTGCAGTGGTAAATTTATCTTTTAGACGGGAAAATGCTTCCTGGGCTTGGGGAGTCCAGGAGAACCTAGACTCTTTCCAGGTAAGTTGGGTGATAGGTGACACTACCTCAGAGAAATTTCTAATGAAACGTCTATAGAAGTTGGCAAACCCGATGAAGCGCTGTACCTCCTTCACATTTCTAGGACTTGGCCAATCCTTGATGGCTTGGGTTTTGCTTCCATCCATACTAATTCCTTGTGTAGACAGTACATACCCCAGAAATTGAATTTCGGTCCTATGGAATTCACACTTTTCAAGTTTGATGTAAAGATGATTTTGTCTTAGACGTTCCAAGACCATTCTCACATGTCCATGATGTTCCTCTGTGGAGTTAGAAAAAATTAGAATATCATCCAAATAAATTACCACGAATGTATCTAGGAGATCCCTGAAGATGTCATTCACCAAGTGTTGGAAAGTGGCTGGGGCGGTACTCAGACCAAAAGGCATAACTAGATATTCAAAGTGTCCATAGCGTGACCTGAATGCAGTCTTCCATTCATCCCCAGGTCTAATACGGACTAAGTTATAGGCCCCACGAAGATCTAGTTTAGAGAAAATTTTGGCATGTCGCACTCTCTCCAATAACTCAGGGATTAAAGGCAATGGATAACGGTTTCTAATAGTAACCTTATTGAGTTCCCTATAGTCTACGCAGGGTCTCAGAGATCCATCTTTCTTCTTTACAAAGAAGATGGGTGCACCTGCAGGAGATGAAGAGGGGCGTATGAAGCCCTTGGCTAGATTTTCGTCTATGTAATCCTTTAAAGCCTTTAGCTCGGGCCCCGCCAGGGGGTAGATCTTACCAAAAGGTATCTCTGCTCCAGGCAATAATTCAATTGGACAATCATATGGACGGTGAGGAGGAAGCTGGTCAGCGTTCTTCTTGTCACATAAATCCACATAGTCCTGGTATACAGCTGGTAGTTCAGGGACTGACATGGTTCCTTTAGGAACAGAGCAAGCTGAAACTTTTGGACTCATCTGTTTCTCTGGAAAGTGTAATTCCTTGGTCTCCCAGTTAATGGTAGGATTCTGAGCCTGCAGCCATGGTAGCCCTAGAATAATGGGAAAGTGGGGAGAAGAGATAAGCATAAAGGACAGTTTCTCTTGATGATCTTTACCCATAAGAACCCTCAAAGGCTCTGTTTCCTGATCCACTGGTCCAGAGGTCAGCAGGGAGCCATCCACAGTTTCCATCTGTACTGGAGTAGCCTTCTTCACTGAACGTATCCCCTGTTTCAGAGCAAAGGAGACATCCATAAAATTTCCACTTGCCCCTGAGTCGATCATAGCAGAGCTAGACACCCAAGCTGAGTCAACCCAGAGTTTGATGGAAAGAAAGCAATGAGAATTGTTTTTCTTACAACTCAGCTGGGACACCGCTGAGGAAACTTGAAAAATGGCAGCGTTTACACAGTCAACGTCCTCAGAGGTAACGGAGTTTAAGTCCGAGAAATCAAGATCTGTTGCTGCAGATCTCTCTGGAGCCTGAGGCTCGGACCTGACAGATCCCCTCTCGCAACACTCACAATGAATGAGTGCTGCAGTAGTCTTACGAGAACGGCTGGGGCAGTTTATAATGAAGTGCCCTGACTTACCACAATAGAAACATAGATTCTCCTTAAAACGATGTTCCTTGAGTGCATCACTAACCCGTCGTTGTAAAGAGTCTACCTGCATGGGTTCAGGTTCAGGTTCCCGTGTAATCCTACTCAAAGGTTCCTTAGCTGGAGAGGAAGGTAGGAAAAGGTTAGTGCGATTGCTTTCAAACCATCTCTCTTGCCTGCGTTCAGTCAGACGAGTATCAATACGGATGCAGTAGTTAATAAAGTCACCTAACGCAGTGGGAGGATCGGCACGAGCAAGTTCATCCTTAATCAGTGGAGATAACCCCTTTCGAAAAATAGATTTTTTGGCGGAACTGTCCCAGGTGGTATCAAGGGCCCATCTCCTGAAATCCAAGGCATATTCAGCTACCGAGTGCTTACCTTGGCGCAAAGCTAACATGGCTGCTTCAGCTGTTGCACCTCGATTGGGGTCATCAAACACCTGCCCCATGGCTGAAATAAAAGCATCAAGGTGATTCAAACAATCATCCTCAGTCTCAATCAGAGGGTTTGCCCACATCAAAGCCTTGTTGGTAAGCAACATAATTATAGTAAGCACCTTAGATCGTTCAGTGGGAAATTGTGAAGCATGTGCAGAAAAAAAAAGATTGCATTGATTAATAAATCCCCTGAATTTCTCACGTTCACCGCCAAAACGAAAAGGGGGCAACTTGAGAATCCCAGAACTCGGGGCTACGGCAGGAGCCTGGACTCGCTCTTCTAGAACCTCAATCCTGGCTCGCAAATCCTGGGCAGTCTGTCCAAACACTTGCAAATTGTGATTAGTGAGGTCCTGTAGGCTTGAAAAACGGGTCTTTATATTCTGCAAATCTGCAAGGATATTATCAGTCACTCCGCAAAGTTCCTTTATGCGGGCCTCCATTTTCCAGATCTTTTAAGACAGGAGTACTGGAAGAAGAGGAGAGGAGAAAAAAAAAAACAATAGTGTTTACCTGTGGTAACACTGCAGAGAGAAAAAAAATTAAGGGAACTGCTCACCTGGAATGGTTGTGAGAAGTCACAACCACTATCATCACAGAAAGTTCACCCGGACATCTGATATCCACAGTTACAGCAGACAAAAAAAGAGAAAAGAAAAAAAAAACAATAGTGTTTACCTGTGGTAACACTGCAGAAAAAAAAAAAACACTTAAGGGAATTGCTCACCTGGAATGGTTGTGAGAAGTCACAACCACTGTCATCACAGAAAGTACAACCGGACATCCGATATCCACAGTTACAGCAGACACAGCCTTTCCAGACCCAGCAGACACTAACGTTTTGGCTTCAGAATCTTGTAATGTATGTAGTACAGTTCATATAGCGTCTTGTGCTTGGGTGCGATGAAAATACATGAGACACAGGTTTGATATAGAAAGTCTTGTATTACTTCATACAAGTTGGCAAAAATAGTCACACAGTTTGCAGACACAGAAGCAGGAGACACAGCAGGCCAGAGTAATCTAAGCTCAGCAATCACTCTCCACAACAGGTTCAGGATCTTCTTCTCTGTTACCGTAAGTCCATGCAAACGTGGGTCTTTCAAAGAGCAGGGTTCAGAGTCCACAAGTGCTTCAGAGTTCCTCAGTAGGAATAGCTGGAGTACAAGGTCCAAGGCTTTAGGAGTCAGGTCACAGGTTCACTGCAGGCTAGTTTCTGAAGCACTGATTGCTCAGCTGTGGCTGCTTAAGAAGCAAAAGGAGAGAATCAGGGCGGGAACATGCAAGCTGGAAACTCCATTTTGACTGAGGGCAAGATAGCTGCAGCAAGACAGAAAGTAAAATGGCTGACGAACAAACTGAGTTTCAGGAACATGTACACAGAACCTTACACTGTGGATGGCTCTCTACTGTCTTCTGGACCAGTGGATCAAGAAACAGAGCCTTTGAGGGTCCTTATGGGTAAAGATCATCAGGAGAAAATGTCTTTTTTGCTTATCTCTTCTCCCCACTTTCCCATTATTCTAGGGCTACCATGGCTGCAGGCGCAGAATCCTACGATTAACTGGGAGACCAAGGAATTACACTTTCCGGAGAAACAGATGAGTCAAGGAGTTTCAGCTTGCTCTGTTCCTAAAGGAACCATTCAGTCCCCAACTACCAGCTGTATACCAGGACTATGTGGATTTATGTGACAAGAAGAACGCTGATCAGCTTCCTCCTCACCGTCCATATGATTGTCCAATTGAATTATTGCCTGGAGCCGAGATACCTTTTTGGTAAGATCTACCCCCTAGCGGGGCCCGAGCTAAAAGCTTTGAAGGATTATATAGATGAAAATTTAGCCAAGGGCTTCATACGCCCCTCTTCATCTCCCGCAGGTGCACCCATCTTCTTTGTGAAGAAGAAAGATGGATCTCTGAGACCTGCATAGACTATAGGGAACTCAATAAGGTTACTATTAGAAACCGTTATCCATTGCCTTTAATCCCTGAGTTGTTGGAGAGAGTGCGGCATGCCAAAATTTTCTCTAAACTGGATCTCCGTGGGGCCTATAACTTGGTCCGTATTAGACCTGGGGATGAATGGAAGACTGCTTTCAGGTCACGCTATGGACACTTTGAATATCTAGTTATGCCTTTTGGTCTGAGTACCGCCCCAGCCACTTTCCAACACTTCGTGAATGATATCTTCAGGGATCTCCTAGATACATTTGTGGTGATTTATCTGGATGATATTCTAATTTTTTCTAACTCCACAGAGGAACATCATGGACATGTGAGAATGGTCTTAAAACGCCTAAGACAAAACCATCTCTACATCAAACTTGAAAAATGTGAATTCCATAGGACCGAAATTCAATTTCTGGGGTATGTACTATCTACGCAAGGATTAGTATGGATGGAAGCAAGACCCAAGCCATCAAGGATTGTCCAATTCCTAGAAATGTGAAGGAGGTGCAGCGTTTCATCGGGTTTGCCAACTTCTATAGACGTTTCATTAAGAATTTTTCTGAGGTAGTGTCACCTATCACCCAACTTACCCGGAAACAGTCTAGGTTCTCCTGGACCCCGCAAGCTCAGGAAGCATTTTCCTGTTTAAAGGATAAATTTACCACCGCACCTATCTTAGTACATCCCAACCCCGAGCTTGCCTTCATAATAGAGGTGGATGCTTCAGACTGTGCCGTTGGAGCTATACTCTCCAGAGAACAGGTGAGAAGAATATCTTGCATCCCTGTGCCTTCTTTTCCCAGCAGTTGTCTTCGGCTGAGAGGAACTACGATGTGGGCAATAGAGAATTGTTGGCCATTATTGCCGCCTTCAAGGAATGGAGACAACTTCTTCAGGGAGCTGCACAGCAAATAGTCTCCTGACAGACCATCGTAACCTTGAATTTATCAGGTCGGCTAAGTGCCTGACTCCTCGCCAGGCTCGCTGGAATCTTTTCCTAAACCAATTTAATTTTGTCATTTCTTATAGACCAGGATCGCGCAATGGAAAGGCTGATGCACTCTCTAGGATTCATTCAGCAGAGACACATCCACTTACTCCTCCTAAGACTATTCTTCCTGACTCTAGATTCCTGGGAGTGATTTATAATCAAGACCTACTTAAGGACATCAAGGAAGCATACCATGCGGATTCTTTGTTGGCTCAACCCCCAAGGGACGTAAGTCTTGTCTTTAAGAATGGTGTGTGGATTCAGGGACAACGTCTGTATATACCTGAAACAGTCAGATTGAGAGTATTGCAACTCATCCACGATTCCAAGATAGCCGGGCATAGGGGAATTCTAAAGACACAAGAATTTCTTTCTCGTTTCTTTTGGTGGCCCACTTACAGGAAAGATGTCTTAAACTATGTCACTTCATGTGAAGTCTGTGCAAGATGCAAAACACCTCGCTCCTCACCAACTGGTCTGTTGCAACCTCTTCCCACCCCGTCCCGCCCGTGGGGATCCATTTCTATGGACTTCATTGTGGACTTACCAACCTCTCAAGGGAAGAACACCATTCTAGTGGTGGTTGACTGTCTAACAAAGGCAGCTCATTTTATCCCTTGTGTCGGCTTACCCACTGCAAAACAGACATCAGACTTGATGATTAAGAATGTGTTTCGCTTACATGGAGTACCGGATGAGGTCATTTCGGATCGAGGGGTGCAATTCACTTCAAGGTTTTGGCAAAATTTCTGTGCAGCATTGGACATTAAAGTAAACCTTTCTTCAGCTTTTCATCCCCAGACTAATTGACAGACAGAACGAACCAATCAGACCCTGGAGCAGTATCTCCGCTGTTTTATCTGCCACCTACAGGATGATTGGGTGGATCTACTTCCACTGGCTGAGTTCTCTTATAACAACTCTCAGAGCGCCTCCACTAAGCAGTCTCCTTTTTACTCCAATCTAGGTTATCATCCTAACATTCTTCCTCGATTTCCCATAGATACGCCCTTGCCGGCAGTGGCTGAAAGAATCACTTCTTTACAAAAGAATATGGATCTTCTAAAGGAAAATCTAGAATTGGCTCAGGAAAGGTACAAGAAAGCAGCAGATAAATTTCGTAAACCTGCACCAGCTTTCAAGGTAGGAGATTTGGTCTGGCTGTCAACCAGAAATCTTAAATTAAAGATTCCATCGTCTAAATTGGGACATAAGTACATTGGACTTATAAGATCAATAAGATTATAAGTGCTGTTGCTTGTCGTCTTCAACTGCCCAGAACTATGAGAATCCACCCTGTCTTTCATGTATCCCTACTAAAGGCTGCAACACCCAATACGTTTCCTGGACGTTCTTCTCCTTGCCCTGACCCAGTGCTGGTCGATGGTCAGGAAGAATTTATGTTGGAAAGGATTCTAGATTCCAGGTTGTACAGAAATCAGTTGCAATATTTGATTAAATGGCAGGGCTACCCAGTGGAGGACAACTCATGGGAACCAGTCAATAATGTAAATGCTCCTCGCCTGCTCCGCCAGTTTCATCAGAGGTACCCTGACAAGCCTGGTCTGAGGTCATCCGGAGGTTGTCCCTAAGGGGGGAGTAATGTAAGGTTCTTTGTCTCTGTTGACATGTTCCTTGAAACTCAGTTTTCCGTCGGCCATTTTGCTTTCTGTCTTTCTGCAGCTCTTGCCCTCAGTTAATATGGAGTTTCCAGTTTTCATGTTCCCGCCCTGATTCTTCCCTCTTGCTTCTTAAGCAGCCTCAGCTGAACAATCAGTGCTCCTGAATCAAGCCTCAGTCAGTCTGTGACCTGACTCCTGGAAGCCTTGGACTTGTACTCCAGCTATTCCCTACTGAGGAACCTTGGAACACTTTTGGACTCTGGAAACCTGCTGTTTGGTGAATCCATGTTTGCAGAGGAATTACGGTACAGAGAAGAGATCCTGAACCTGCTTTGGAGATTTATTGTAGTGCTTGAAGTTACTCTGGCCTGCTGGGTCTCCTGTCGCTGTTCCTGCAAACTGTGTGAACTTTTCAGCATGCTTGTATGAAGTAATACAAGTCATTTCATTTCAACCTATGTCTCCTGTGTTTCCTCGCACCCAAGCACAAGACGCTATAGGAACTGTACACTATACATGACACAGGAAAAAGCAAATGAACAGTGGCTAAAGATAAACTGAGAGGAGTTCAGGCCCCAGGAGGGGACCCGGCTGACCTCCACAAAAGTGCAAAGAACTAAGCAAAAAGCAAGCACAAAAATAAAAGAAGAAAATATCTTATTTGAAAGCAGAAGATGCAGGCAAGACTCAGCAAACTTCCAAATGAACCAGGAACCACAATTGAGACAAGAACAATTGAGCACCGGCAACCATCATGGGAGGGAACCTCCCTTATATCAGACCAGTCAGTGATCCCAGATTGCCATTCCTCGCTGAAAGGTTCAGTACTGTCTGTAACCACCAGAGGGAGCCTCTGCTCAGAATCCATCTCTAGCACATTCATAACAGGCTGCCTTATATTACAGTCTGCCTATGGGGGCTGCATTATATTACAGTCTACTTATGGGGGCTGTCTTACATTACAGTCTGCTTATGGGTCCTGCATTATACTGTAGAGTCTGCCTTTGGGGGGGCTGCATTATACTATATTGAGAACTATCTGGTGCATTATTTATTATGGGGGCCATCATACAGTGTGGAGATTACAGTGAAGGGGCCATCATACAGTGTTGGAGCCATCAAACAGTTTTGAGGGATATTAAGTGGTCAGTATACTGTGTGGGTGGTACTATACAGTGAGTGTGCATCATACTATGTATAAGAGAGCATCATACTGTGTATAGGAGAGCTGTACAGGGGGAGACTTGGGACATTAATAAATGTAAAGTGGGAATTTATTGTTATAGGGGAACTCAGGTTACTATGACTGTCAAAGGGGCACACAGGGCATTATTACTTTCTAGGTGGCAAAATATGGGCACTGTTTTCGAGGGCACTTGCACCCGGCATTAGTATATTACAGAGGGGTGCTTTAGAATTTAAAGGGCACACAGTACCACACAGCAGGTGCAGTAATAGGGACACATGCGGCAGCAATGGCTCAGTATTAGGGTATCAGCAGGATAAGGAGTTTGTGCAGGTTGGGAATAGATGGTGATGGGGCTGGAATATAAGAAGTGAAATGTGCCTTTCTTGCAATCTCTGCAGCCGAGTCCTGGCTAGAGAAGTTGTCATTGCCGGTCTGGGCCAGATGGAAAAGACGTGAAAAGTGAACGATTCCATCAGAAAGAACGTCAGTGGTAAGTCACCAACTATAACTGTGCAGTAATCATAATCACTTATATGTTTTGTAAGTCTGGTATTTACCACTGACCATATGGCGGTAATATCCATGTTGGTCTTTATAAAGAGATTATTTTCAGTAACAGCGCAGTTATCTCCTACATCCACTATTAGGGTGCGTCACCGAGTTGTAAACAAGGTTACCTATTTAGGGGCCCAATCAGAAGTTTTGCCAACCCTGAACCAAAACCCTAACTACGCCTCTGCTTAAATTGCAGTTTGTGTCCACATGTTTGGCATTTCTGTGGTGATGAGAGCCTGACTAATTTACAGATGCATGTCTCCAGAAGCATGAGCGGGGCACAATGTACGGTCACTACAATGGCAGTTTGCAATTTTCACTCAGCAATATTATTATTATTATTTATTTCTATAGCACCATTGATTCCATGGTGCTGTACATGAGAAGGGGTTACATACAAATTACAGGTATCACTTACAGTAAACAAACTAACAATGACAGACTGATACAGAGGGGAGAGGACCCTGCCCTTTCGGGCTTACATTCTACAGGATGGTGGGAAAGAGACAGCAGGTTGGTGGGTTGCAGCAGTTCCAGTGTTGGTTGAGGCGATATCTCCGGTAATGGTGAAGAGGTAGCAGGGTCATTGCAGGCTGTAAGCTTTCCTGAAGAGGTGGGTTTTCAGGTTCCTTCTGAAGGATCCGACTGTGGTTGATAGTCGGACGTGTTGGGGCAAAGAATTCCAGAGGATGGGGGATATTCGGGAGAAGTCTTGGAGGCGGTTGGGTGAGGAGTGAATAAGTGTGGAGGAGAGAAGGAGGTCTTGGGAGGATCGGAGATTACGTGAGGGAAGATATTGGGAGATTAGTTCAGAGATATATGGAGGAGACAGGTCATAGATGGCTTTGTAGGTCAGTATTAGTAATTTGAACTGGATGCGCTGAGGGAATGGGAGCCAGTGAAGAGATTTGCAGAGGGGAGAAGCGGAGGAGTAGCGAGGAGAGAGATGAATTAGTCGGGCAGCAGAGTTAAGGATGGACTGGAGAGGTGCGAGGGTGTTAGCAGGAAGGCCAGAGAAAAGGATGTTGCAGTAGTCAAGGCGGGAGATGATGAGGGCGTGCACAATCATTTTAGTAGATTGAGGGTTGAGGAAAGGACGGATTCTGGAAATATTTTTGAGCTGAAGGCGACAGGAGGTAGAAAGAGCTTGGATGTGCGGTGTGACAGGGCAGAGTCAAGGTGTCATGTATAGTGTACAGTTCCTATAGCGTCTTGTGCTTGGGTGCGAGGAAAACACATGAGACATAGGTTGATATGAAATGACTTGTATTACTTCATACAAGCATGCAGAAAAGGTCACACAGTTTGCAGGAACAGAGGCAGGAGAACACAGCAGGCCAGAGTAACTTCAAGCTCTACAATAACTCTCCAAGCAGGTTCAGGATCTCTTCTCTGTACCGTAATTCCTCTGCAAACATGGATTCATCAGACAGCAGGTTTCCAAAGTCCAAAAGTGTTCCAAAGTTCCTCAGTAGATAATAGCTGGAGTCCAAAATCCTAGGTTTCCAGGAGTCAGGTCACAGGCTGACTGAGGCTTGATTCAGGAGCACTGATTGTTCAGCTGAGGCTGCTTAAGAAGCAAGAGGGAGAGAATCAGGGCGGGAACATGAAAACTGGAAACTCCATATTAACTGAGGGCAAGAGCTGCAGAAAGACAGAAAGCAAAATGGCCGACGGAAAACTGAGTTTCAAGGAACATGTCAAAAGAGACAAAGAACCTTACACAAGGGTTACTCCGAGGCAGCGGACTTCGGTACGGGGGAAAGCGTGATGTCGTTAATTGTGATGGATAGGTCCGGTAAAGGAAGATCTGTGAGATGGGGGAAAGATGATGAGTTCAGATTTGTCCACATTGAGTTTGAGGAAGCGGGAGGAGAAGGAGGATATGGCTGATAGACACTCCGGGATTCTGGACAGCAGAGAGGTGACGTCTGGGCCAGAGAGGTATATCTGAGTGTCATCAGCATAAAGGTGGTACTGGAATCTGTGGGACCTTATGAGTTGCCCTAGGCCAAGTGTATAGATTGAGAAGAGTAGGGGTCCTAGAACAGAGCCTTGGGGGACTCCAACAGAGAGGGTGGAACAAGGAGGTAGTGTGGGAGTGGGAGACGCTGAATGTGCGGTTGGAAAGGTATGAGGAGATCCAGGATAGGGTGAGGTCCTTGACGCCAAAGGAGGAGAGAATCTGTAGTAGAAGGCAGTGGTCAACTGTGTCAAAAGCAGAGGACAGGTCAAGAAGCAGGAGTATAGAGTATTGTCCATTCACTTTGGCTGTAAGTAGGTCATTAGTAATTTTGGTCAAGGCTGTCTCAGTAGAGTGATGGGGGCGGAAACCAGATTGTAAAGTGTCAAAGAGCAAGTTAGATGAGAGGTGGGAGGAAAGCTCAGCGTGGACATGCAGCTCCAGGAGTTTGGAAGCGAATGGGAGCAGCGATATTGGGCGATAGCTGGACATAGCGGTTGGGTCGAGGGTTGGCTTTTTAAGGATAGGCGTGATTGTGGCATGTTTGAAAGCAGAAGGGAAGGTACCGGAAGTTAGTGATAGGTTGAAGAGGTGGGTTAGGGATGGGATAATAGTGGTGGTGAGGTTGGGGAGGAGGTGGGTTGGGATGGGGTCAAGTGCACAGGTTGTGAGGTGCGATTTGGAGAGGAGACAATTAAGCTCCCCTTCGGTGATGTTGGAGAGGGAGGTTATGGGTTTTGGGCATTGGTCTGGTATACAAAGCGGTTGTGGTGGTTGAACAATGAAGACTTGCCTTGTTTGGTCAATCTTATTTTTGAAGTGTGTAGCAAAGTCCTCAGCAGAGATGAGTGAGGTAGGAGGGGGCAGTGGTGGGCGGAGGAGGGAGTTAAAAGTTTTGAATAACTGTTTGTGGTTGTAGGATAGGGAAGATACGAGGGTTGTGAAGTAGGCCTGTTTAGCAGAGGTGAGGGCAGATTTGAAAGAGAGTGTTGCTTGTTTGAATGCAGTGAAGTCGTGTTGCAAATTTGTTTTCTTCCAACGCCGCTCTGCAATCCTGGACACTTGCCGAAGGTTTTTAGTGGTGTTATTGTGCCAGGGTTGTCTGTTGGTACGTCGCACTCTGCCATGAACGAGAGGGGCGACCGTGTCAATAGCCGATGCGAGAGTGGCATTGCAGAAAGCAGTGGCACTGTCTGTGTCGTGGAGTGAGGATATGGATGCCAGTGGTAGAATAGAGTCAGAGAGTGTGTGGATGTCTAGGTGTGCAAAGTTTCTGCGGGGGTGCACATGTTGCTGGACATGGGTGACAGGAGAGGAGAGCAGGGATGAGAAAGTGAGTAGATGGTGGTCGGATAGAGGGAGAGGAGAGGTGGTGAAGATAGATAGAGAGCAGAGGTGGGTGAAGACCAGGTCTAATGTGTGTCTGTCCGTGTGGGTGGCTGAGGAGGACCACTGAGTAAGCCCAAAGGATGAAGTTAGGGACAGGAGTTTGGAGGCTGCTGACTTAAGTGTATCAGTGGGGATGTTGAAGTCACCATGATGATAGTGGGGATGTCAGTGGAAAGAAAGTGAAGAAGCCAGGTAGAGAATTGGTCGATGAAGGCAGTGGTCGGGCCTGGAGGTCGGTATATGACGGCCACTTGGAGGTTGGAGGGAGAGTAGATGCGGACAGAGTGGACTTCAAAAGAGGGGAGGATTAGGGAGGGAAGAGGTGGGATTGGGTTAAAGGTGTAGTTAGAGGAAAGGAGAATACCCACTCCTCCACCATATCTGATGCCAGGGCGAGGAGTGTGGGTGAATTGGAGGCCACCGTAACACAGCGCAGCGGGGGAGGCGGTGTCAGAGGGTGTCAGCCATGTTTCTGTGAGGGCGAGGAAAGCAAGATTGTGAGAGAGAAAGAGGTCAACTCATGAATCACATGAAGCTTATTGCAGATGGAGCTGGCATTCCAGAGTGCTCCAGAGAGAGGGAGCAGGGGGGTGGGTGTCAATGGAACGGGTTTTACGTTGGAAAGATTGCGGTAGTTCTTATTAGATAGGGAGCGGTAGGAAGGAGTACTAATAGTGGGTATGAGCTGTGGAGGTCCAGGATTGGGGGATATGTCACCAGCATTGAGGAGCAGCAGAGAAAGGGAGAGCAGGTGGGATAAGGAGAGTGGGCGGCTTGTTTTATGTTTTATTAGGACAGATTTGAGGTTGAGGAGCAGGTCAGCAGAGGAGGTCAGGTGGGGAGGACAGAAGGAAGGGGAGATGATTATTTGGTTAGAGAGTGCTGGAGTTTGGGGATAGCGAAGGAAAGAGAGGATTAACGGAGCAACCACTGTGAGGGCATATGTAAACATGGTGAAAGAGTAAGATGGGTAAATAGAAAAGCCAGGTATAAGTAATAAGAAGTGCTTACTCAGCAGACATACCCAAAAGAGACATAGTGTGGGGTCCTGACTCCTGCCGTGACTAACTGCCGTTAAATAACTGCAGTTTATTAACAAGCAGCAATATCCACTGCTGCTTGTTTCTAGAAAGCTCTCATAGAGTCAAAATCGTGTCTACACCTGTAGATAAATTCCTAAAGGGGTATAATTTCCAAAATGAGGTCACTTGAGGGGGAATTCTACTTTTCTAGCACTTAGGGGCTCTGTCTATAGAGTCCGCAAACTATTTTAGAAAATTCTGCACTCCAGGATGCCTCCTGTATAACAGTACTGCTTAGCTATACGGCGAGATTTGGGAAGGACGGAGCGCTTTTTGCACACTGATGACATACTGATAACACACTGATGGCTCACTGATAGAAACACTGATGACTAGTGTTGAGCATTCCGATACCGCAAGTATCGGGTATCGGCCGATATTCGCGTTATCGGAATTCCGATACTTAATTCCGATACTTTTTCATATCGTATACCGGAATCGGAAGTTCCCATAATTCTTTGAGAGGCAATGTGATGTTAGTCAGCCAATGATGAATCTTATGAAGTGTGGGCACATCCTGTAATGCTGCGGTCATCTTAACTAATGGCATGGCTGTGATTGGCTGCTGAAATGATGTCAGAATGCACTATAAAAGGCGCCGCAGCCATTTTAGCGTCACTGTGCTGTGAACTCAGTAAGGGACAGAACGCTGCTGTGCTGACTCTGAGGGACAGTTAGATATTGCGATTTTGTGTACTACTGTGCTTGAGGCAGGCTAGTTTACCAACCGCTGTGTAAAGCTTCATTTTGCCAGTGTTGTTTTAACAGCTCTGTGCAAGGTGTGTGTGTGACAGTGCAGGTGATGCTGCAGTTTGCTCTGCATCCACCGCTGTTTGTAGGCATCTGCACGTGTCACTGACTTTTTTTTTTTTATTTTATTTAGTGGAATTGGTGCAGCTCCATTATATTAGAAAAAAATCAAATCTATTAGTGTGACGTGCTTCCATCCGTATACAATACATTGGTTGCAAACACTATAGAAGTACACAAAGGAGCTTTTCACAGATAGTGAATAGTTGTGTTTCAGTGTTCACTGCAGTCTGTGAGGTTTTGATTTTTTGAGTGCAGATCACGCTCCAGTTAGTTCTTCAACCACTGCTGGTTGTAGTCTGCTGAGCGTGTGTCACTGCCTCATCCTTCACATTTTTCTCTAATTGGTGCTGCTCCATTTTAGTGGAAAAAAATCTAATCTATTAGTGTGACGCGCTTCCATCCGTATACAATACATTGGTTGCAAACACTATAGAAGTACACAAAGGGGCCTTTAACAGCTACAGAACAGTTGTGTTTCAGTGTTCACTGTAGTCTGTGAGCTTTTCATTTTGTGAGTGCAGATTACGCTCCAGTTTGTACTTCAACCACTGCCGGTTGTAGTCTGCTGAGCGTGTGTCACTGCCTCATCCTTCACATTTTTCTATAATTGGTGCTGCTCCATTTTAGTGGAAAAAAATCTAATCTATTAGTGTGACGCGCTTCCATCCGTATACAATACATTGGTTGCAAACACTATAGAAGTACACAAAGGGGCCTTTAACAGCTACAGAACAGTTGTGTTTCAGTGTTCACTGTAGTCTGTGAGCTTTTCATTTTGTGAGTGCAGATTACGCTCCAGTTTGTACTTCAACCACTGCCGGTTGTAGTCTGCTGAGCGTGTGTCACTGCCTCATCCTTCACATTTTTCTCTAATTGGTGCTGCTCCATTTTAGTGGAAAAAAATCTAATCTATTAGTGTGACGCGCTTCCATCCGTATACAATACATTGGTTGCAAACACTATAGAAGTACACAAAGGGGCCTTCCACAGATACTGAACAGTTGTCTGCAGGGTTCACTGTAGTCTGTGAGGAATAACCACACTTAGGCCTTAACATTTTCTGACTTTCTTTATCAATCTACCAAGATGAAGAAGTCAGTGAGTAAGGCACGTGGTCGTGGTCGAGGCCGTGGATTTGCAGCAGGGAGAGGACGTGGGGATTCTGTGGCTGCTGCCGCACCCAGTGACACAGCATCCACCAGTTTTCCCCATGAGCGTTCCTTTATGCGCACTTTTGTAGGAGCTCAGCGTACCCCCCTGCTGCGTGAAGAACAAATTGAAGCCGTTGTTGGTTGGATGGCAGCCAATGCATCGACTTCAATAGCTTCCACCTCCTCTCAGGACCACAGCACTGTTGAACAACCATCAGTCTCTTCACCGCCTGCCAAATTGCCCAGGCAATCAGAGAGCTCTGTACAGGAGCCAGCTGAGTCTCTGCTTCTGTTCTCAGAATCTGTTGGCTTGGAAACAGGGGCCCAGCCAAGCAGCATTCTGGAATGTGAAGAAGAGGCAGTATGCAGTGATGCGCAACAGCTGTGTCTCTCTGAATCTGAAGAGGCGGGTGAGCCAGTGCCGATGGTCAGCACACCGCAGAACGCATCTGATGATAATGAGACTCAGTTGCCAGTTTCTGTTGAGCATGGTGCTGGCCAGACCACCCAACAACAGCAGGTGTTGGAAGAGGGTAGTGGTGGAGATGATGAGGTCCAAGACCCAACATGGCGTGAGGAACAGGAAGGTGGTGGGAGCAGCTCTGAGGAAGAGATTGCACCAACGGTCCAAACAGTAGGGAGAGGTAGGCTGCAGACTCGCTTGCCTGTAGCCTCCAGTTTGGCACCCGTTCGGAGCAGTTCTCTTACAACAGCCAAACCGGGCGCTCCCAGGACTTGCTCTGCGTGGTCCTTTTTTGATACAGTTGCAGATGATATTTGCTATGTAAAATGCAAGCTGTGTAATCAAAAAATTAAAAGAGGTAAAAGTGTCAGTAACCTTAATACAACAAATATGTGGAAACATGTGCGGTCAAAGCACTTTGTTGAGTTACAAAGACACACTGGAGATGTAGGCCAACCTACAGCAGCACCTACATCTTCAGCTCCTGTTGGAGCCGAAGCCTCCAGTTCACACACAGCTGGTTCGGCTTCCTCAAAGGATCGCCATGGAAGAACCTCTGTCACTGTTGTCCAGAGACACAGTGTTATTCCACCCACAGCTGCAAGTTCCCTGTCATCCTCACACACCCAGGCCACAAAACAGCCATCGGTAGCACAGGCATGGGATAAAAGACGGCCATACTCGGCAAACCATCCACGAGCACAGGCTCTGAATGCTGGCATTGCAAAACTCCTGTCCCTTGAAATGCTGTCATTCAGGCTGGTGGAGACTGACAGTTTCCGTGAATTAATGGCATTGGCAGTCCCACAATACAATGTGCCCAGCCGATTTTATTTCAGCAGGCAAGCCGTCCCTGGTCTGCAAAAGCATGTTGAGGCAAAATTTAAACATGCGCTACTAAACGCCGTCAGTAGCAAGGTCCACCTGACCACCGATGCGTGGACCAGTACCCATGGCCAGGGACGATACCTTTCACTCACTGCCCATTGGGTGAATGTTGTGGAGCCGGGTACAGATCTTGCGAGTGGCGCTGTACGTGTTCTGCCAACTCCAAGGATTGCCGGAATCAAGTCTGTCCACATTGACTCCTCCTCCTACTCCAGTTCCTCAGAATCATCGCTGCAGGAGCCGTCACGGTCTACCTCCACATGGACCCATGGACGCTTACCTGATGCGACCGATATGAGCACAGCCGTGGCCAAACGGCAACAGGCCGTTCTGAAATTAATTCCCATGGGGAATCGAAGCCACACAGCGCAGGAGGTCTGGAATGCCATCAAGCAGGAGAGCGACGTGTGGTTTTTGCCAGCGAATCTCCAGCCAGGCTTGGTAGTGTGTGACAATGGCCGAAATCTGGTGGCAGCTCTGGGCCTTGGCAACCTCACTCACATACCATGTCTGGCACATGTGCTCAACTTGGTCGTGCAGAGTTTTTTGAGGGACTATCCGGATCTTGATGCACTGCTGCACAAGGTCCGCCTAGAGTGCGCTCACTTGCGACGTTCCAGCATGGCCAGATCGCGCATTGCAGCTCTGCAACGCAGATTGCGCCTTCCTGAACATCGCATCATATGTGACGTATCCACCAGGTGGAATTCAACGTTACATATGTTGGAGCGGTTGTGTGAGCAGCAGCCAGCAGTTATGGAGTATCAGCTGCATCAGGCGCAATCAACACGCAATTTGCGCCGTCCACACTTCACCATTAATGAGTGGGCCACTATGAAGGACATGTGCCACGTTTTGCGTGCGTTTGATGAGTCAACGCGGATGGCGAGTGCAGATGATGCACTAGTCAGCCTGACTGTCCCCCTTATCTGCCTGCTTCAAAAAACACTGCAAGCAATAAGGGATGAGGTTTTGGAAGAGGTGGAGGATGAGGAGTCACAAATTCCATCACCTTCTGGAAAGTCAGCGCAACGTGGTTCCTCACAAAGGGCTGGGCAGGGCTCACTTTGTGAGGAGGATGAGGAGGAGGAGTCAATGGAGGAGGAAGACATCGCTCCAGAGGGAGGTACACAACGCTCTAGTCAGTATGTAGAGCGAGGGTGGGGTGATGCAGAGCAGGCAGAGATAACGCCTCTTGCAGAGGACAGCGTTTCTTTGCCAGTTGGGAGTCTGCAGCACATGGTTGATTTCATGCTGCAGTGCCTAAGAAACGACCGCCGCATCGCCCACATTCTCACGACGTCTGATTATTGGGTGTACACCCTCCTAGACCCTCGCTACCGGGACAACGTCAAAAGCCTCATCACACCGTTGAACCGGGAGCGTAAAATGCGGGAGTACCAAGACACACTGGTGCAATCCCTAATGTTCTACCTTACTGCCGAGAGCACTGCTGCTGCTACTGCTTTACAAAGCAGCTCTGTGCGTCGAGGCAGTGTAGAGAGCTCTGCAACAAGAGGGAGCACACGCAGTGCCTCTGCACAGGGAAAGACCAGTATGTTAAAAATGTGGCAAAGTTTTGTGGCAGCGCCACAAATGTCTACACCATCCGAGAGGGCTCCAGTCAGCGGGAGGCAACGTATCCGTCAGATGGTGACAGACTACTTGGCATTGCCTCTCAGTGTACTCCCAGATGGCTCTTCCCCATTCCAGTTTTGGGTCTCTAAGCTGGATACATGGCCAGAGCTTAGCCAGTATGCATTGGAGGTGCTGGCTTGCCCTGCTGCCAGTGTATTATCGGAGCGCGTCTTTAGTGCTGCAGGTGGTGTACTAACAGACCGTCGCATGCGACTATCCTCCGATAATGTAGACCGGCTTACTTTTCTGAAAATGAACAAGGCATGGATCTCGGCAGAATTTGTCTGTCCGTTTTCAGATTAAATAACTGGTTCGCAACGTTATCCATGTCTCCTGTTATGTTCATCTTTCTACCACCTGAACTCTACTCCCTGGGCTCCAACACTGCCAGTTGCTGCTCAGAAGTGTCGTGTCCACAGAACAAAACACAAGCTCTACTGTTAGTGGGGTTCAGTAACGCCAGCTGTTCCCCTGCTGTGTCAACGGCAAGAAGTGTCCTGTTCCCGACACATGGACAGAAAACACATGACCAACATGCTCCAAATAGGGAAGAGCCGTCACTAGAGTTGAGCGATACTTTCGATATCCTAAAGTATCGGAATCGGAATGGTATCGCCGATATCACTAAAATATCGGCGATACCCGATATCGATACCGGAAGTCCCATGTAAGTCTATGGGAACAAAATATCGAAATTAAAAAAAAACCATTCTTGCCTTGTTGGTTAATTGTACATGAAGGAAAACAAGAAAGAGTAATGTAGAATGTATTGTGGAAGGTTGAGGAGACATTAAAGGCATAGATGTTTAACCCAATCAAATGGAATAGCATAAATATTTTTTTTTTTAAAGATGTTCGGATTGACGAAGAAATTGACAATGTTAACGTTTTTTATATTTTGGCAAATATGTATATTACACAACTTCCATGCTCTTCATCTTCACCTTTTTAACTTTTCACACACTTTCTCCTTCATAATCTTCTGCAGCATCATCTTTTTCATCAAATTATTCTTCATCTTCACCTTCTTTATCTTCTTCTTAAACTTCTTGCTATTCATCTTTGTTAACATTACTCATATTCTTCTTATTAAACTATTATTCTTATTCATATTCTGCTTCATCTTCTTCATCATATTCTTATTTGTGACAGAGAATCCTGTACTTGTAATCTGTCAAAGTATGAATTTTTCATCCTTCCGTTCTTGCTGTCACAAAAGATTTAAATTACAACAGTATTTGTCCGTGTTCAGTTTAGCCTGCAGCAGCAGGCATTTTCCAGGGGCACCACGAGGAGGAACGGACTCACCCCCATACACTGCTTAGTCTTCTTCTGCTTAGAATTTAGAGCATATATTTTGCTCTTCATTTTGGTCTTATACTTCATGTTCTTCTGCTTTTAGATCTTCTGCTTATTGTTCTTGTGTCTCTTGTTCCGTATCTTGTATTTGTAGCACAATCTTGTACCAGCTGATGTTACTGGGACACGGTTACTAAGCAGGAGGTACCTGTGCTCCAAAGCACTACCAAGGACCAGCAGACGTTGCTGGAACTCGGATACCAAGATGGAGGCACCTAGGCCAAAGGCACTGCGGAGAACCAGCTGACGGTACTGGAACCCGGAGGGCAGCAGAAGGAAAAGAGCCAATGGCACAACCGAGGACCAGCTGACGTTACTGAACCCGGAGGGGCAGCAGAAGGAAAAGAGCCAATGGCACAACCGAGGACCAGCTGACGTTACTGGGACACGGTTACTAAGCAGGAGGTACCTGTGCTCCAAAGCACTACCAAGGACCAGCAGACGTTGCTGGAACTCGGATACCAAGATGGAGGCACCTAGGCCAAAGGCACTGCGGAGAACCAGCTGACGGTACTGGAACCCGGAGGGGCAGCAGAAGGAAAAGAGCCAATGGCACAACCGAGGACCAGCTGACGTTACTGAACCCCAGTAACACAGGAGCAAGTGTTGACTGTGCTAACAGCACTTCCGAGCAACAACTGGCGGTGTTGGAGCCCAGGGTCAAGGAGGATGTTTAAATACTAGATAAAGTAATTTCCTTGTTACCTGTCAATTTTAAATGTCTATACTTCAAACAAGAGAAAGATAACCTTTACTACCATAAGATGATGATTTCATTTAAACTAATATCTAGATAAATAAAGAATTGACAAACATAAACACATACATTAACATGTTGAACAGCAATGCAAACCACAAAATAAATTAGTTAAGGAATCTGCTATACGGTTGTACATAAAAGCATACAAGTACATATCTGAATCCATTAATGATGGATAAGTAACAGTATGTACACCATTTTTATTGTATAGACAATGAATGTCTGACTTCAAAACATCATCAGCATTACAAGTTATCTGTGACATTACTAAAATGTTACATTTGCTGAATAATGTCACTAAACAGTTTATACAAAATTATACAATTTCCATCATGTAATACTCATAATATGTGGCAATAATCATGTTTATTAACAAACATAACCTTTAAAAAGTGCATAGTGCATAGTGAAAATTGCTATTTATGCCTGACTGTCGACTTGCAAGCATGACAACGGATAGATAAGGTATATATAGATGAGACTGCATAGCCACAGATGGTGAATGGCGATGTAATACTGTACCTCAATAAAGTGTGCGTCACTACTACATAATTTTTTTATATAGCTTTATAAACAGGGTACGTGGATGTATGCTTGCGCCTTTGTTTTGACGCACAGACTGCCTTCCTGCTGAGACGCGTTGGGTAGTGAACAGTTGTGTGCAGTGTTCACTGTAGTCTGAGGTTTTCCTTTTTGGAGTGCAGATCACGCTCCAGTTAGTTCTTCAACCACTGCTGGTTGTAGTCTGCTGAGCGTGTGTCACTGGCACATCCTTGAAATTTTTCTCTAATTGTTGCTGCTCCACTCTATTACAAATAAATAAAATCTATTAGTGTGACGCGCTTCCATCCGTATACAATACATTGGTTGCAAACACTATAGAAGTACACAAAGGGGCCTTTCACACCTACTGAACAGTTGTGTGCAGTGTTCACTGCAGTCTCTGCGGAATAACCACACTTAGGCCTTATAACTTTTCAGACTTTCTTTATCAATCTACCAAGATGAAGAAGGCAGGGAGTAAGGCACGTGGTCGTGGAGTTTCTTCAGGGAGAGGACGTGGGGATTCTGTGGCTGCTGCGGCCCCAAGTGACACAGCATCCACCAGTTTTCCCGGGCCGTGAGCGTTCCTTTATGCGCACTTTTGTAGGAGCTCGGAGTACCCCCCTGCTGCGGGAAGAACAAATTGAAGCCGTTGTTGTTTGGATCTCAGCCAATGCATCGACTTCAATTGCTTCCACCTCCTCTCAGGACCACAGCACTGTTGGGCAACCATCTGTCTCTTCACCGCCTGGCAAATTGCCCAGGCAGTCAGAGAGTTCTGTACAGGAGCCAGCTGAGTGTCTGCTTCTGTTCTCAGAATCTATTGGCTTGCAAACAGGGGCCCAGCCAAGCAGCATTCTGTAATGTGAAGAAGAGGGAGTATGCAGTGATGCGCAACAGCTGTGTCTCTCTGAATCTGAAGAGGCGGGTGAGACAGTGCCGATGGTCAGCACACCGCAGAACGCATCTGATGATGATGATGAGACCCAGGTGCCAGTTTCTGTTGAGCATGGTGCTGGCCAGACCACCCAACAGCAGGTGTTGGAAGAGGGTAGTGGAGATGATGAGGTCCAATACCCAACATGGCATGAAGAACAGGAAGGTGGTGGGAGCAGCTCAGAGGAATAATAATAATATTTATTTATATAGCGCCATCATATTCCGCAGCGCTTTACAGTTTAGCAGTTTCAGAACACAAGTCATAAGTAACAACGTTAACAATACAATAATTTAAGCTAAATAAGTCGCCCCTGCTCGTGACAGCTTACAATGTACAATGAGATGGGGGAGATACAAAGTATAGGTGTTTATATACAATGGTGCATTTACAATGATGTTCCAGCCATCTTAAGGGACTGAGGGATGGAGATAGTGAATGGGCTAGAGACACACACACACTTACACAGAATACATAGAATGACTTTGATTAGTGAATGTGATAGGCCGCTCTGAACAAATGTGTTTTGAGGGAGCGCCTGGAACCATGCAAATTGTGGATAGTCCTAATTTCTTGGGGTACAGCATTCCAGAGGATTGGCGTAGAGCAGGAGAAGTCTTGGAGTCGGGAGTGGGAGGTACGTATTAGTGCAGAGGTTAGTCGAAAGTCGTTTGCAGAGCGCAGCAGTCGGTTAGGCCGATAGATAGAAATGAGGGAGGAGATGTAGGAGGGGTGCTGCACTGTGGAGAGCTTTGTGGGTGAGAACCAGTACTTTGGTTGAAAGCTGGGAGAGGCCTAGAGAAATGGTTAGTGATAGAAGGAAGATAGAGGAAGACATTGCCCAACGGTACAAACAGGAGGGAGAGTTAGGCTGCAGACTCGGTTGCCTGTAGCCTCCAGTTTGGCACCTGTTCGGAGCAGTTGTCTTCCAAAAGTCAAAACGTGCGCTCCCAGGACTTGCACTGCGTGGTCCTTTTTTCACACACTTGCACATGATATTTGCTATGTGAAATGCAAGCTGTGTAATCAAAAATTAAAAATAGCTAAAAGTGTCAGTCACCTCAATACCAGAAATATGTGTAAACATGTGCGGACAAAGCACGTAGTTGAGTTACAAAGACACACTGGAGATGTAGGCCAACCTACAGCAGCACCTACATCTTCAGGTTGTGTTGAAGCCTCTTCATCGAGCTCACACACAGCTGGTTATGCTTCCTCACAGGATCGCCATGGAAGAACCTCGGCCACTGTTGTCCAGAGACAAACTGTTATTCCACACACAGCAGCAAGTTCCCTGTCATCCTCACACTCCCAGGCCACAAAACAGCCAGCGGTAGCACAGGCATGGGATAAAACACGGCCATACTCCGCAAACCATGCACGAGCACAGGCTCTGAATGCTGGCATTGCAAAACTCTGCCCCTTGAAATGCTGTGATTCAGGCTGGTGGAGACAGACAGTTTCCGTAACTGAATATCATTGTCAATCCCACAATACAATGTGCCAAGCCGATTTCATTTCAGCAGGCAAGCCGTCCCTGGTCTGCAAAAGCATGTTGAGGGAAAAATTAAACATGCGCTACTAAAAGCCCTCAGTAGCAAGGTCCACCTGACCACCGATGCGTGGACCAGTACCCATTGTTATGATCTGCTACAACCAGTAAGGAAAGAAGGGAATTCTGTCCCTACAATACAACTAAGCTGAATCCCTACGATGTAACGGGGAACCTGATCCTGCGACCAGACCCGCTAAAGTCCTCATCTAGTGTGAACGAAGACCTATAGTTGCGAGGGAGTAATCCCTACAAGATCTAGGGACTGGGAGAAAAGGTGGACACCTCCTAGTCCTAACATAAATTGTAGCATGGATAATTAAACAGAAAAATAAATACTTTGTGATCCTAACATCAAGCAAAACTCACAGATTAAGGCACCTAAGCACCCGGCTAGCTTAACAGTAGATAATACAATGAAGTCAAGCAAAGCCAGAAGGGCGGAGCCAGACTAAATAGGGAAAAAAGGTCATGTGACCAGCAAACTGAAACAAAACCTAACAAGAGGGTTCTAACACCCATGGCCAGGGACAATACCTTTCCCTCACTGCCCATTGGGTCAATGTTGTGCAGCCGGGTACTGATCTTGCGAGTGGCGCTGTACGTGTTCTGCCAACTCCAAGGATTGCAGGAATCAAGTCTGTACACATTGATTCCTCGTCCTATTCCAGTTCCTCAGAATCATCGCTGCAGGAGCCGTCACGGTCTACCTCCACATGGACCCGTGAACGTTTACCTGTTGCGACCGATATGAGCACAGCCGTGTCCAAATGTCAACAGGCCATCCTGAAATTAATTTCCATGGGGAATCTTAGCCACACAGCGCAGGAGCTCTGTAATGCCATAAAGCAGGAGAGCGACGTGTGGTTTTTGGAAGAGAATCTACAGGCAGGCTTGGTAGTGTGTGACAATGGCCGAAATCTGGTGTCAGCTCTGGGCCTTGGCAACCTCACTCACATACCATGTCTGTCATATGTGCTCAACTTGGTCGTGCAGAGTTTTTTGAGGGACTATCCGGATCTTGATGCACTGCTGCACAAGGTCCGCCTAGAGTGCGCTCACTTGCGACGTTCCAGCATGGCCAGATCGCTGATTGCAGCTCTGCAACGCAGATTTCACCTTCATGAACATCGCATTATATGTGACGTACCCACCAGGTGGAATTCCTCGTTACATATGTTGGAGCGGTTGTGTGAGCAGCAGCCAACAGTAATGGAGTATCAGCTGCATCAGGCGCAGTCAACTCGCAATTTGCGGCGTTCACACTTCACCACTACTGAGTGGGCCTCTATAATAAGAATAATAATATTATTTATTTATATAGCGCCATAATATTCCGCAGTGCTTTACAGTTTAACAGTTTCAAAACACGAGTCATAAGTAACAACGTTAACAATACAATAATTAAAGCAAAATCAGCCGCCCCTGCTGGTGAAAGCTTACAATCTACAATGAGGTGTGGGAGATACAAAGTACAGGTGTTTATATACAATGGTGTTTTTACAATGATGGTCCAGCCATTTTAAGGAAGTGAGGGATGCATGGAGATAGTGAATGGGCTACACACACAGAATTACACATAGAATGACTTTGATTAGTGAATGTGATAGGCCACTGTGAACAAATGTGTTTTGAGGGAGCGCCTGAAACCATCCAAATTGCGGATAGTCCTAATTTCTTGGGGTACAGCATTCCAGAGGATTGGCGCAGCGCGGGTGAAGTCTTGGAGTTGGGAGTGGGAGGTACGGATTAGTGCAGAGGTTAGTCGAAGGTCGTTTGCAGAGTGCAGCAGTCGGTTAGGCCGATAAATATAAATAAGGGAGGAGATGTAGGGGGGTGCTGCGCTGTGGAGAGCTATGTTGGTGAGAACCAGTAATTAGAATTGGATCCTATAATGAATGGGCAGCCATGCCAGTGTAATGAGTGGCGAATAACTCTATGAAGGATATCTGCCACGTTTTGCGTGCGTTTGATGAGTCAACGCGGATGGCGAGTGCAGATGATGCACTAGTCAGCCTGACTGTCCCCCTTATCTGCCTGCTTCAAAAAACACTGCAAGCACTAAGGCATGAGGTTTTGGAAGAGGTGGAGGATGAGGAGTCACAAATTCCATCACCTTCTGGACAGTCAGCGCAACGTGGTTCCTCACAAAGGGCTGGAGGACTTTCAAAGTACCATGCTGTATCAACAATTGAACCTCCAGAGTCGCTGTCTATATTTTCATAACCATTACAAACTTTTAATGTATTTACAAAGCACATAATGTACATTTTTTGTCTATCCTTTTGTAATGCTATTGTGTTTCCATAAACTGATGTTACAGAATTATGATACAAAGTTTTTAAATTTTGAGTTTTAAATTTTGTAAATTTATATGTATTTGAAGGACTTTGTGAGGAGGATGAGGAGTCACAAATTCCATCACCTTCTGGACAGTCAGCGCAACGTGGTTCTTCACAAAGGGCTGGAGGACTTTCAAAGTACCATGCTGTATCAACAATTGAACCTCCAGAGTCGCTGTCTATATTTTCATAACCATTACAAACTTTTAATGTATTTACAAAGCACATAATGTACATTTTTTGTCTATCCTTTTGTAATGCTATTGTGTTTCCATAAACTGATGTTACAGAATTATGATACAAAGTTTTTAAATTTTGAGTTTTAAATTTTGTAAATTTATATGTATTTGAAGGACTTTGTGAGGAGGAGTCAATGGAGGAGGAAGACATCGCTCCAGAGGGAGGTAGACAATGCTCTAGTCAGTATGTAGACCAAGGGTGGGGTGATGCACAGCAGGCGGAGATGACGCCTCTTGCAGGGGACAACGTTTCTTGGCCAGTTGGGAGTCTGCAGCACATGGTTGATTTCATGCTGCAGTGGCTGAGAAACGACCGCCGCATCGAACACATTCACACCACGTCTGATTATTGGGTGTACACCCTCCTAGACCCTCGCTACCGGGACAACTTACAAAGCCTCATCACACCGTTGAACCGGGAGCGTAAAATGCGGAAGTACCAAGACACACTGGTGCAATCCATAATGTTCTCCATTCCAGCCGAGAGCACTGCTGCTGCTACTGATTTACAAAGCAGCTCTGTGCGTCGAGGCAGTGGAGACAGCTCTGCAACAAGAGGGAGCACAAGCAGCGCCTCTGCACAGGGCAAGACCAGTATGTTCCAAATGTGTCGAAGTTTTGTGGCAGCGCCACCAATGTCTACACCATCCGAGACGGCTCCAGTCAGCAGGAGGCAACATTTCCGTAAGATGGTTACAGACTACATGTCTTGCCCTCTCAGTGTACTCTCAGATGGCTCTTCCCCATTCAAGTTTTGTGTCTCTAAGCTGGATACATGGCCAGAGCTTAGCCAGTATGCATTGGAGGTGCTGGCTTGATCTGCTGGCAGTGTATTATCGGAGCGCGTCTTTACTGCTGCAGGTGGTGTACTAACAGACCGTTGCATGCGACTATCCTACGATAATGTACAACGGCTTACTTTTCTGAAAATGAACTAGGCATGGATCTCGCCTGAATTTGCCTGTCCGGTTTCAGATTAACTAACTGGTTGACAACGTTTTCCATGTCTCCTGTTATGTTCATCTTTCTACCACCTGAGCTATACTCCCTGGGCTACAACACTGCCAGTTGCTGCTCAGAAGTGTCGTGTCCACAGACCAATACACAAGCTATAGTAATAGTGGGGTTCAGTAACGCCTGCTGTTCCCCTGCTGTGTGTCGGCAAAAATTACTGCTACCTAGCTACACATGTTTAAAAAAACATGACATGTTAAAGTGGCTAGTGCTACACATAGATATCAGGCTACACCCTTATTTCTAAGCTGTAAACAAGTGAAACGTCAAATTTAAAACCATTCAATGATTAGTGTTGGTAACAAATCTGTAACTAAATAATTGTGACATATTATGGCAGATATCCACATGTCTAACACAAATGCTAACACAAAAGCATACTTATGCTATAGGGTACTGATGGTGAACCTTCTCACTCCATAACTTTGACCAATCCAACTCACATCATGCCTCAAATGCTGCAATGTTGGAAGTGCATAATGTGGGTTGAACTTTGACAACAGCTGCAGTGCGAAGGTTATCCTTCTGTGTTCTTGGCTTTTAAATAAAAGCATACAAGTAAATATAATAATACATTGTTGATTAAGGGACATGATGTACACCTGTAATACTGTGCAAACAATGGATGTAGGACTATTCCTCTTCAACATTACTTATATTTGTGTCATTTGAAAAAATACATATTTTAGTTAAAAATTAAAAACCCATGTTCAGTAGCTGTGAAAGGCCCGTTTGTGTACTTCTATATTGTTTGCAACCAATGTATTGTATACGGATGGAAGCGCGTCACACTAATAGATTAGATTTATTTTAAATGGAATGTAGCAGAACCAATTGGAGATAAATGAAAAGGATGAGCCACTGAGACACGCTCAGCAGAGTACAAGCAGCAGTGCTTGAACATGTAACTGGAGCGTGATCTGCACTCAAAAAAGTAAAAAACACAGACTGAAGTGAACACTGAAACACAACTGTCCACAATCTGTGAAAAGCTCCTTTCTGTACTTCTATAGTGTTTGCAACCAATGTATTGTATACGGATGGAAGCGCGTCACACTAATAGATTAGATTTATTTTAAATGGAATGTAGCAGAACCAATTGGAGATAAATGAAAAGGATGAGCCACTGAGACACGCTCAGCAGAGTACAAGCAGCAGTGCTTGAACATGTAACTGGAGCGTGATCTGCACTCAAAAAAGTAAAAAACACAGACTGAAGTGAACACTGAAACACAACTGTCCACAATCTGTGAAAAGCTCCTTTCTGTACTTCTATAGTGTTTGCAACCAATGTATTGTATACGGATGGAAGCGCGTCACACTAATAGATTAGATTTATTTTAAATGGAATGTAGCAGAACCAATTGGAGATAAATGAAAGGATGAGCCACTGAGACACGCTCAGCAGAGTACAAGCAGCAGTGCTTGAACAAGTAACTGGAGCGTGATCTGCACTCAAAAAAGTAAAAAACAGACTGAAGTGAACACTGAAACACAACTGTCCACAATCTGTGAAAAGCTCCTTTCTGTACTTCTATAGTGTTTGCAACCAATGTATTGTATACGGATGGAAGCGCGTCACACTAATACTATTAGTATTAGTAATAGTATTAGTGTGACGCGCTTCCATCCGTATACAATACATTGGTTGCAAACACTATAGAAGTACAGAAAGGAGCTTTTCACAGATTGTGGACAGTTGTGTTTCAGTGTTCACTTCAGTCTGTGTTTTTTACTTTTTTGAGTGCAGATCACGCTCCAGTTACTTGTTCAAGCACTGCTGCTTGTACTCTGCTGAGCGTGTCTCAGTGGCTCATCCTTTTCATTTATCTCCAATTGGTTCTGCTACATTCCATTTAAAATAAATCTAATCTATTAGTCTAATAGATTAGATTTATTTTAAATGGAATGTAGCAGAACCAATTGGAGATAAATGAAAAGGATGAGCCACTGAGACACGCTCAGCAGAGTACAAGCAGCAGTGCTTGAACATGTAACTGGAGCGTGATCTGCACTAAAAAAAGTAAAAAACACAGACTGAAGTGAACACTGAAACACAACTGTCCACAATCTGTGAAAAGCTCCTTTGTGTAGTTCTATAGTGTTTGCAACCAATGTATTGTATACGGATGGAAGCACGTCACACTAATAGATTTGATTTTTTTTTCTAATATAATGGAGCTGCACCAATTCCACAAATAAAAAAAAAATAAAAAAAAAAGAGTCAGTGACACGTGCAGATGCCTACAAACAGCGGTGGATGCAGAGCAAACTGCAGCGTCACCTGCACTGTCACACACACACCTTGCACAGAGCTGTTAAAACAACACTGGCAAAATGAAGCTTTACACAGCGGTTGGTAAACTAGCCTGCCTCAAGCACAGTAGTACACAAAATCGCAATATCTAACTGTCCCTCAGAGTGAGCAGAGTAGCGTTCTGTCCCTTACTGAGTTCACAGCACAGTGACGCTAAAATGGCGGCGGCGCCTTTTATAGTGCATTCTGACATCATTTCAGCAGCCAATCACAGCCATGCCATTAGTTAAGATGACCGCAGCATTACAGGATGTGCCCACACTTCGTAGGATTCCTCATTGGCTGACTAAAATCACATTGCCTCTCAAAGAATTATGGGAACTTCCGATTCCGGTATACGATATGGAAAAAGTATCGGAATTAAGTATCGGAATTCCGATAACGCGAATATCGGCCGATACCCGATACTTGCGGTATCGGAATGCTCAACACTAGCCGTCACCCTGCTTGTTATGCTGAAAACATGAAATTGTGAAGTTTTGCAGGCCTACAATGATAAATTTTTATGACAAATATGGACAAATAATAATTTGTCATCACAGCGCATATCTGCACATGTCTATTAGAAATGGTAACAAAAATAAAACATAGTCTATTCTTCACATTTTGAAATTAATGCATAAAAGTACATTTCAGACTTATGAATTAATGCTTTTTAAGGAACTTTATCTGTACTGTAAGATAATGCACTCAATGGATGTACGAATCATTAAATCCTCATCATCATCATCACGAGTTTTATTTATGACAGACATTATAAAATACACATACTGATGCCAACTGTAACTTCAAACACCATATATGAAATGGCCAGCATGTAAACATGGTAATAATGTCCAATAATAAATTATTACATCTAGAAAGTGCATCATGCATACTGACAATAGGTAGTTATACCTGCAAGTGCTGTTGAAACAACCACAAGAGATATAAATTAATACTGGTATATAGGTATCACAGTGCATAGTTACTCATGGACAATGTTGATGTAATACTGTATCTCAATTAAGTCAGCGTCAACCATTAGGCTTGTTAGTCTTGTACATTGTTAAAGAGGGAACGTAATTTTTTGGTTTGTCATAGGTGGAGTATTACACATTAAATTATTACTGCTGTATTTTTTTTTGCGTCCCTAGTGCGCAATAACGCAGCCTAACCTCACATTTGATAGTCAGCTAATTGCCACACGCTACCCTACCCCACGCGTGACAGTAGGAAGGTAGTGTTGACGGATAAAGCTTTGCGCAACCAGACATTCTTTTACCCTCTTCAACACTCTACAAGCAAAAAATGCATGATTTCAGCCGCAGACTTTATTGACGTACAGTATAACATCGGCATTACCCATCAGAGGCTGTCCACTGTCTGATACAGACATAGAATATACCTTTGCTATCCGTAGCCTTTGTTTCACCTACACTTGCAGGCACACACTTAAATTGTGACAAACAATGCCTAATGTTTTTTTAAATGGTTATTTTTTATTGTACATTATTGTGTCATCAATCACATTGATGAGTCCATGCTGGACATGTCATACATGCTATAGAAAGTTACGATTTTATGAACTTAAATAATTGAAATGTCTGTGACTGTCACATAAAATTTGCGATGATGATGATGAGTGACTATTACAAAATCCATTGTCTTCACTATGTTATGGTTTAACATAGCGTTCCTTAAGCATTATTCATAAAAAAAAAAATTGACTTTTATTCTTAAATTTACAACACTATATTTTGTTACCAATTTTTTGGGTGTTGTGTTGTTCCATTTATTTTTGGCATGTGCATATATGCGTTTATATTTGTATTTTCTTTATTTTTCCTTCTTGAAATTAGAAAACATGTGTATCTTTGTACCGTGTTAGCCAGTAGATAGAAAAATATTTAGACTTCAGAGTCAGCAGTGGTTGATACCTTTTAATGGATAACTGAAAAGATGGAAACAAATTGCAAGCTTTCAAGGCTACTCACGTCTCTTCATCAGGGAAAGACTAGCTAAAAAAATTAAGCATCACATATTTCTATACACAACAGGACACAGGAATAGTGCAATAGGTAAGACAAGTAAGTGACGTGTATCAGAACTGTCATTATCTCACAGGGATGAACATAAATATTGGAACAGTTCCTAGCTAAGGATAGAAAGTTTGATTGCCCTCTCATTGGCGTATTTTTTTGGGTTTTCATGACCCTGCAAGGGCATAGACGCAGATTCCTTAATTGATATAGAATGACATAAATCCATGTGATCTATTCATTCCATCACTAACAGTGTCAAAGGTCATGATGAGCTTATATTCTGAAACCTTTGTACGTTTCTCATATTTGAAGTTATATTTTAATCCCAGTAATTCCATATCCATGATGCTATGACCGGGCATACAAAAGTCTTTTGCCACAGGTAAATTCATTAATTTATCTGTGATTGTGTGGCGCTGATAATTCATCCTTGTTCTCCTTTTTGTTGCCGGTCTCCCCTCACTTGTCCCTCCCTCACTTGTCTTAGCTATTCCTGTGTCCTGTTGTGTGTAGAAATATGTGATTCTTCATTTTTGGCTTTACTCTTAGCCTGATGAAGACACCTGAGTAGTCTCGAGAAGCATTTGAATTTGTTACCATATTTTCAGTTTAGACCATTACAATGTTTATCAAACCACTTGAGGACTTTGTGAGTAAAAATAATTTTCTATTCTTGCTACTTGAAATTTATCATTTTCATGTGTTGTAGTAAAAACTTATTTTTTGTGGGTTCAGTACATTTTCCTTTTGCAAAATGGCACTAACAAGGCAATATTTCAATATTTTACTGCCTCCACCCTCCTTGACCCTGGGCTTCAACAGCGCCAGTTGCTGCTCAGAAGTGTTAGATGCACAGATGAAAACAATCGCTGATGTGTTTGTGGGGTTCAGTAACGCCTGCTGTTCCCCTGCTGTGTGTCGGCAAAAATTACTGCTGCTACTACAACTTCAAACTTCAAACGTCTCATACTAGGCCTCTCCCTACACCCTCTACCCTGGGCTTCAACACGCCAGTTGTGCTCAGAAGTGTTAGATGCACAGATGAAACAATCGCTGATTGTTTGGGTTCAGTAACGCCTGCTGTTCCCTGCTGTGTGTCCGACAAATTACTGCTAGCTACTATCAGTGAAAAAAAAATTTACATCTCAAGTTCTATGCTACACGATATGAGCTAGCACATGTTTTAAGCGTAAATTTGAAACGTCACTTAAAACCAAAAATGATTGTCTTTGTCACAAATCTGTAACAAAATAATTGTGACATATTATTACAGATATGCACATGTCGAAAACAAATGCAAACACAAAAGCCTACTTATGTTATAGGATACTGATGGTCAACCTTGTCACTCCATAGCTTAGACAAATCCAACTCACATCATGATGACTCAAATACTGCAATGTTGGAAGTGCATAATGTGGGTTGAACTTTGACAACTGCTGCAGTGCGAAGGTTATATACTTCAGTGTTCTTGCCTTTGAAATAAAAGCATACAAGTAAATATAATATCCAATGTTGATTAAGGGACGTGATGTACACCTGTAATATTGTGCAAACAATGCATGTAGGAATAGTCCTCTTCAACATTACTTATATTTGTGTCATTTTAAAAAATACATATTTGATTAGAAAGTTAACAGCCCATATCATAAAGGTCCTTCATGTAAACATGATAATCGCTAACAAAAATCATGCATTACCTTGGTAAAGTCAATAGTGCATAGTCACAATAGCAAAATATATACCTGTAAGTGGTGCTGAAAGAACGACAACTGATAGAATAGGTGAATGATATCTATTTATCAGACTGAATAGCGACACCTGTACAATGTCGATATAATACTGTACCTTAACAAAACAGCTGTGTCACACCTCACACGCATTTTTCTTGTAGCTTGTTATGTAATAGGGACATGCGTGTATGTTTCATCATAGGTGCATGTTTACTGAGTAAAGCAGTCATGACAACGCCTTTGTGTTGTCGGTATGCTTGCGATGATGAACGATGCGCACCGTGAATGTTAGTCTGCGTCATAAGACGCACAGACGCTCCAATACCCAACGCGTCACAGCATGAAGCCAGTCTGTGCGTCCAAACAAAGGCGCAAGCATACATGCACGTACCCTTTTATAAAGCTATATAAAAAAAAGGATGTAGTAGTAACGCACACTTTATTGAGGTACAGTATTACATCGCCATTCACCATCTGTGGCTATGCAGTCTCATCTATATATACCTTATCTATCCGTTGTCATGCTTGCAAGTCCACAGTCAGGCATAAATAGCTGTTTTCACTATGCACTTTTTAAAGGTTTTTTTTGTTAATATAAATGATTGGCACATATTATCAGTATTACATGATGGAAATTTTAGATATTTTTAAAAACTTTTTAGTGATATTATTCAGCAAATGAAAATGGTGTACATACTGTTACTTATCCATCATTAATGGATTCTGATATGTACTTGTATGCTTTTATTTAAAACCGTATAGCAGATTATTTAACCGATTTTTATTGTGGTTTGCATTGCTTTTCAACATGTTAATGTATGCGTTTATGTTTGTCAATTATTAATTTACATATATTTTTTAAAGTAAAATCATCATCTTATGGTACTAAAGGTTATATTTCTCTTGTTTGGAGTATAGACATTTTAATTTACACGTAACAAGGAAAATACTTGATCTAGTATTTAAACATCCTCCTTGACCCTGGGCTCCAACACCGCCAGTTGTTGCTCGGAAGTGCTGTTAGCACAGTGAACACTTGCTCCCGTGTTACTGGGGTTCAGTAATGTCAGCTGTTCCCCTGCTGTGTGAACGGCAAAAAGTCCTGCTGCCTCCACCATGTTCTCTTCTCATCCCTGGGTTACAACACCGCCAGTTGTTTCTCGGAAGTGCTGTTAGCACAGTTAACACTTGCTCCCGTGTTACTGGGGTTCAGTAATGTCAGCTGTTCCCCTGCTGTGTGAACGGCAAAAAGTCCTGCTGCCTCCACCATGTTCTCTTCTCATCCCTGGGTTACAACACCGCCAGTTGTTTTCTCGGAAGTGCTGTTAGCACAGTCTACACTTGCTCCTGTGTTACTGGGTTCAGTAATGTCAGCTGTTCCCTGCTGTGTGAACGGCAAAAAGTCCTGCTGCCTCCACCATGTTCTCTTCTCATCCCTGGGTTACAACACCGCCAGTTGTTTCTCGGAAGTGCTGTTAGCACAGTCTACACTTGCTCCGTGTTACTGGGTTCAGTAATGTCAGCTGTTCCCCTGCTGTGTGAACGGCAAAAAGTCCTGCTGCCTCCACCATGTTCTCTTCTCATCCCTGGGTTACAACACCGCCAGTTGTTTCTCGGAAGTGCTGTTAGCACAGTAACACTTGCTCCCGTGTTACTGGGGTTCAGTAATGTCAGCTGTTCCCCTGCTGTGTGAACGGCAAAAAGTCCTGCTGCCTCCACATGTTCTCTTCTCATCCCTGGGTTACAACACCGCCAGTTGTTTCTCGGAAGTGCTGTTAGCACAGTGAACACTTGCTCCTGTGTTACTGGGTTCAGTAATGTCAGCTGTTCCCCTGCTGTGTGAACGGCAAAAAGTCCTGCTGCCTCCACCATGTTCTCTTCTCATCCCTGGGTTACAACACCGCCAGTTGTTTCTCGGAAGTGCTGTTAGCACAGTCTACACTTGCTCCTGTGTTACTGGGTTCAGTAATGTCAGCTGTTCCCCTGCTGTGTGAACGGCAAAAAGTCCTGCTGCCTCCACCATGTTCTCTTCTCATCCCTGGGTTACAACACCGCCAGTTGTTTCTCGGAAGTGCTGTTAGCACAGTCTACACTTGCTCCGTGTTACTGGGGTTCAGTAATGTCAGCTGTTCCCCTGCTGTGTGAACGGCAAAAGTCCTGCTGCCTCCACCATGTTCTCTTCTCATCCCTGGGTTACAACACCGCCAGTTGTTTCTCGGAAGTGCTGTTAGCACAGTCTACACTTGCTCCCGTGTTACTGGGGTTCAGTAATGTCAGCTGTTCCCTGCGTGTGAACGGCAAAAGTCCTGCTGCCTCCACCATGTTCTCTTCTCATCCCTGGGTTACAACACCGCAGTTGTTTCTCGGAAGTGCTGTTAGCACAGTACACTTGCTCCGTGTTACTGGGTTCAGTAATGTCAGCTGTTCCCTGCTGTGTGAACGCAAAAAGTCCTGCTGCCTCCACCATGTTCTCTTCTCATCCCTGGTTACAACACCGCCATTGTTTCTCGGAAGTGCTGTTAGCACAGTACACTTGCTCCTGTGTTACTGGGTTCAGTAATGTCAGCTGTTCCCCTGCTGTGTGAACGGCAAAAGTCCTCTGCCTCCACCATGTTCTCTTCTCATCCCTGGTTACAACACCGCCAGTTTTTTCGAAGTGCTGTTAGCACAGTCTACACTTGCTCCTGTGTTACTGGGTTCAGTAATGTCAGCTGTTCCCCTGCTGTGTGAACGGCAAACAGTCCTGCTGCCTCCACCATGTTCTCTCTCATCCCTGGGTTACAACACCGCCAGTTGTTTCTCGGAAGTGCTGTTAGCACAGTACACTTGCTCCGTGTTACTGGGTTCAGTAATGTCAGCTGTTCCCCTGCTGTGTGAACGCAAACAGTCCTGCTGCCTCCACCATGTTCTCTTCTCATCCCTGGGTTACAACACCGCCAGTTGTTCTCCGAAGTGCTGTTAGCACAGTCACACTTGCTCCTGTGTTACTGGGGTTCATAATGTCAGCTGTTCCCCTGCTGTGTGAACGGCAAAAAGTCCTGCTGCCTCCACCATGTTCTCTTCTCATCCCTGGGTTACAACACCGCCAGTTGTTCTCGGAAGTGCTGTTTAGCACAGTGAACACTTGCTCCCGTGTTTACTGGGGTTCAGTAATGTCAGCTGTTCCCCTGCTGTGTGAACGGCAAAAAGTCCTGCTGCCTCCACCATGTTCTCTTCTCATCCCTGGGTTACAACACCGCCAGTTGTTTCTCGGAAGTGCTGTTAGCACAGTGAACACTTGCTCCTGTGTTACTGGGGTTCAGTAATGCAGCTGTTCCCTGCTGTGTGAACGCAAAAGTCCTGCTGCCTCCACCATGTTCTCTTCCATCCCTGGGTTACAACACCGCCAGTTGTTTCTCGAAGTGCTGTTAGCACAGTGTAACACTTGCTCCTGTGTTACTGGGGTTCGTAATGTCAGCTGTCCCCTGCTGTGTGAACGGCAAAAAGTCCTGCTGCCTCACCATGTTCTCTTCTCATCCCTGGGTTACAACACCGCCAGTTGTTTCTCGGAAGTGCTGTTAGCACAGTGAACACTTGCTCCGTGTTACTGGGTTCAGTAATGTCAGCTGTTCCCTGCTGTGTGAACGCAAAAAGTCCTGCTGCCTCCACCATGTTCTCTTCTCATCCCTGGTTACAACACCGCCAGTTGTTTCTCGGAAGTGCGTTAGCACAGTGAACACTTGCTCCGTGTTACTGGGGTTCAGTAATGTCAGCTGTTCCCCTGCTGTGTGAACGGCAAAAAGTCCTGCTGCCTCCACCATGTTCTCTTCTCATCCCTGGGTTACAACACCGCCAGTTGTTTCTCGGAAGTGCTGTTAGCACAGTCTACACTTGCTCCTGTGTTACTGGGGTTCAGTAATGTCAGCTGTTCCCCTGCTGTGTGAACGGCAAAAAGTCCTGCTGCCTCCACCATGTTCTCTTCTCATCCCTGGGTTACAACACCGCCAGTTGTTTCTCGGAAGTGCTGTTAGCACAGTCTACACTTGCTCCCGTGTTACTGGGGTTCAGTAATGTCAGCTGTTCCCCTGCTGTGTGAACGGCAAAAAGTCCTGCTGCCTCCACCATGTTCTCTTCTCATCCCTGGGTTACAACACCGCCAGTTGTTTCTCGGAAGTGCTGTTAGCACAGTGAACACTTGCTCCCGTGTTACTGGGTTCAGTAATGTCAGCTGTTCCCCTGCTGTGTGAACGGCAAAAAGTCCTGCTGCCTCCACCATGTTCTCTTCTCATCCCTGGGTTACAACACCGCCAGTTGTTTCTCGGAAGTGCTGTTAGCACAGTGAACACTTGCTCCCGTGTTACTGGGGTTCAGTAATGTCAGCTGTTCCCCTGCTGTGTGAACGGCAAAAAGTCCTGCTGCCTCCACCATGTTCTCTTCTCATCCCTGGGTTACAACACCGCCAGTTGTTTCTCGGAAGTGCTGTTAGCACAGTGAACACTTGCTCCTGTGTTACTGGGGTTCAGTAATGTCAGCTGTTCCCCTGCTGTGTGAACGGCAAAAAGTCCTGCTGCCTCCACCATGTTCTCTTCTCATCCCTGGGTTACAACACCGCCAGTTGTTTCTCGGAAGTGCTGTTAGCACAGTCTACACTTGCTCCTGTGTTACTGGGGTTCAGTAATGTCAGCTGTTCCCCTGCTGTGTGAACGGCAAACAGTCCTGCTGCCTCCACCATGTTCTCTTCTCATCCCTGGGTTACAACACCGCCAGTTGTTTCTCGGAAGTGCTGTTAGCACAGTCTACACTTGCTCCTGTGTTACTGGGGTTCAGTAATGTCAGCTGTTCCCCTGCTGTGTGAACGGCAAAAAGTCCTGCTGCCTCCACCATGTTCTCTTCTCATCCCTGGTTACAACACCGCCAGTTGTTTCTCGGAAGTGCTGTTAGCACAGTGAACACTTGCTCCTGTGTTACTGGGGTTCAGTAATGTCAGCTGTTCCCCTGCTGTGTGAACGGCAAAAAGTCCTGCTGCCTCCACCATGTTCTCTTTTTCATCCCTGGGTTACAACACCGCCAGTTGTTTCTCGGAAGTGCTGTTAGCACAGTCTACACTTGCTCCTGTGTTACTGGGGTTCAGTAATGTCAGCTGTTCCCCTGCTGTGTGAACGGCAAACAGTCCTGCTGCCTCCACCATGTTCTCTTCTCATCCCTGGGTTACAACACCGCCAGTTGTTTCTCGGAAGTGCTGTTAGCACAGTCTACACTTGCTCCCGTGTTACTGGGGTTCAGTAATGTCAGCTGTTCCCCTGCTGTGTGAACGGCAAACAGTCCTGCTGCCTCCACCATGTTCTCTTCTCATCCCTGGGTTACAACACCGCCAGTTGTTTCTCGAAGTGCTGTTAGCACAGTGAACACTTGCTCCTGTGTTACTGGGGTTCAGTAATGTCAGCTGTTCCCCTGCTGTGTGAACGGCAAAAAGTCCTGCTGCCTCCACCATGTTCTCTTCTCATCCCTGGGTTACTACAACGCCAGTTGTTTCTCGGAAGTGCTGTTAGCACAGTCTACACTTGCTCCTGTGTTACTGGGGTTCAGTAATGTCAGCTGTTCCCCTGCTGTGTGAACGGCAAACAGTCCTGCTGCCTCCACCATGTTCTCTTCTCATCCCTGGGTTACAACACCGCCAGTTGTTTCTCGGAAGTGCTGTTAGCACAGTCTACACTTGCTCCTGTGTTACTTGGGTTCAGTAATGTCAGCTGTTCCCTGCTGTGTGAACGGCAAAAAGTCCTGCTGCCTCCACCATGTTTTCTTCTCATCCCTGGGTTACAACACCGCCAGTTGTTTCTCGGAAGTGCTGTTAGCACAGTCTACACTTGCTCCTGTGTTACTGGGGTTCAGTAATGTCAGCTGTTCCCCTGCTGTGTGAACGGCAAACAGTCCTGCTGCCTCCACCATGTTCTCTTCTCATCCCTGGGTTACAACACCGCCAGTTGTTTCTCGGAAGTGCTGTTAGCACAGTCTACACTTGCTCCTGTGTTACTGGGGTTCAGTAATGTCAGCTGTTCCCCTGCTGTGTGAACGGCAAAAAGTCCTGCTGCCTCCACCATGTTCTCTTCTCATCCCTGGGTTACAACACCGCCAGTTGTTTCTCGGAAGTGCTGTTAGCACAGTCTACACTTGCTCCTGTGTTACTGGGGTTCAGTAATGTCAGCTGTTCCCCTGCTGTGTGAACGGCAAACAGTCCTGCTGCCTCAACTTTAGTTTCCATGGGTACCTTCTGCTACCCATCCGGGTTCCAGTACCGTCAGCTGGTTCTCCGCAGTACCTTTGGCCTAGGTGCCTCCATGTCGGTATCCGAGTTCCAGCAACGTCTGCTGGTCCTTGGTAGTGCTTTGGAGCACAGGTACCTCCTGCTTAGTAACCCTGTCCCAGTAACGTCAGCTGGTCCTCGGTTGTGCCATTGGCTCTTTTCCTTCTGCTGACCCTCCGGGTTCCAGCACAGTCAGCTGGTCCTCGTTACTTTCATTGGCTCTTGTACCTTCTGCTACCCATCCGGGTTCCAGTACCGTCAGCTGGTTCTCCGCAGTGCCTTTGGCCTAGGTGCCTCCATGTCGGTATCCGAGTTCCAGCAACGTCTGCTGGTCCTTGGTAGTGCTTTGGAGCACAGGTACCTCCTGCTTAGTAACCGTGTCCCAGTAACGTCAGCTGGTCCTCGGTTGTGCCATTGGCTCTTTTCCTTCTGCTGACCCTCCGGGTTCCAGCACAGTCAGCTGGTCCTCGTTACTTCCATTGGCTTTTGTACCATCACCAACAGGACAAAGAAGGTTAAGACAAACTACAAGATACAGAACAAGAGACAGAAGAACAATAAGCAGAAGATCAAAAAGCAGAAGAACATTAAGTATAAGACCAAAATGAAGAGCAAAATATATGCTCTAAATTCTAAGCAGAAGAAGACTAAGCAGTGTATGGGGGTGAGTCCGTTCCTCCTCGTGGTGCCCCTGGAAAATGCCTGATGCTGCTGCAGGCTAAACTGAACGCGGACAAATACTGTTGTAATTAAAATCTTTCGTGACAGCAAGAACGGAAGGATGAAAATTCAGAGTTTTACAGATTACAAGTACAGGAATGTCTGTCACAAATAAGAATATGATGAAAAGGATGAATAGGAAGAAGATGAAGAAGTAGAATATGAAGAATAATAACTGTTTAATAAGAACAATATAAGTAATGTTAACAAAAAGATGAATAGCAAGAAGTTTTAGAAGATTAAGAAGGTGAAGATGAAGAATAATTTGATGAGAAAGATGATGCTGCTGAAGATTATGAAGGAGAAAGTGTGTGAAAAGTTAAAAAGGTGAAGACCATGGAAGTTGTGAAACAGACATATTTGACAAAATAGAAAAAAGGTTAACAACATTGTCAATTTGTTCGTCAATCCGAACGTATTTCCTAAAAAAAAAAAATTAATGCTATTCCATTGGATTGGGTTAAACATCTATGCCTTTAATGTCTCCTCAACCTCCCCCAATACATTCTACATTACTCTTTGTTGTTTTCCTTCATGTACAATTAACCTACAAGGCAAGAATGGGGTTTTTTTTTATTTCGATATTTTGTTCCCATAGACTTACATGGGACTTCCGGTATCGGTATCGGGTATCGCCGATATTTTAGTGATATCGGCGATACCATTCCGATTCCGATACTTTAGGATATCGGAAAGTATCGCTCAACTCTACTGATGACATTGATACCAATTTTTCCAGTACTTATTTTATATGGACGTGTGAAGGGGTGTTAAAACACATACAGGACATGGATGGCATCCATGTGTCATCTGTGTGCTGTACGTGTTTAACATTGAAAAGTATAACAGAAGCTTTGTCATTTCTTTTACCAAACTGAAAAACACTGATGACACACTGATCCAAAACACTGATGACACCAGTACTGTTTTTTCCGGTACTGGTTTTGTACGGATGTGTGACGGGGCCTTATCCTGGTCCAATCTGGAAATTACCACATTATAGAAGATGAGGTGTTCCCAGACGAAGGCAAATGCTAAAATGCATGTTGTGGAGGGCGCCATCTCAGCAGTTGAAGATTTTTTGAAGATACTACTATTGTTTTTGTCCTAATAATTCATATTTTAGTTTGCACCTGTGCATACCAGTTTCCTGATTTGGAAGTGCCAGTCAACCTTTTGTTATTTGTACATTAGCTCTCTAACCGAGCACACACTACCTTCCAGCCTGTGGCAGTTTTACTTGCAGCAGTATCCTACCTACTCATAAATTTAGTCTTTAGTCTTAGGCCGGAGTCACACTAGCGAGAAATACGGACGAGTGCTATGCGAGAAAAAATCGCATAGCACTCAGACCAATGTTAATCTATGGGGCACATCCCATCATCTGATTTTTTCTCGACCGTATTATACATGCTGAGGAAATCGCAGCATGCTGTGATTTGCACAGTATTACGCCTGAAAAACGCCAATGCAAGTCTATGGATGCAAAAATACCACACGGACCATGCATGTGACTTGCGAGAAATACGCACTGGTGTACTTAGATAAGCCGTCAATTTAGTGCGCTATACTGTAAAATTAGTAGATCAAAGACTGGGCACACTCATAATTGTGTGAAAAGGAATAAATTTAATACGTACACTTGGTCACTAATATACAGACGTTTCGGTCAAAACAGACCTTCATCAGTGTACTATAATACAAAATACAATAAGTGATCAACATATAAGTTACAGTCGGAAAATGAAGTATAAACACATAGTTGGGTCATTTTAAGGTGAATTTAACCTCTATATAGGCTAATCAATATTTAGCCTTCTCCATAGTACTCAGGATAATAGATGATAGAGACAGATAAGTAGTCAAAGGACATACCTAGTGACAGTGTTTACCCGGCAATATAGTGTAGATATTTGAACTGAGTATATCTGTGGAGTGAACACAGGATGCTCATAGACACATTTGGTTACAGTGCACTATATGGGGTATAGCTGTATTTCAAAGGAGACATACCAGAGTTCGTAGTGATACCAGTAGCTGCTGTGGTAATAAATACATAATGGTGAGAATCAATTTGGTGTGAATATTGTGAATCGCATAGGAGGTAATAGACATACCAATTACAAGATGCCTGCTGAATGGTCAGTGATAGTCAAAAAAGGAAATTTCAGCTGCAGAAAAATTCATCACATGCGCTGTTATAGTAAGGAGCAACACAGTTTAATGGTGGTAGCAGCGTGCACTTACCCAGTAGTGGCTATAGGGATATGTGGTCCTGGGACGCAGTATCCACCGCATGTCTCGAGGTGAATGGAGGTGGTGACTGGCAGTGTTAAATAACGCTAGTGACCATCTCGTGGCGATGCACGGAGAACGGGAAGTGCTCATACCGGAAGTGACGTCGGCGCTACTGTGAGGAAGATAGAGGTCGCGTCCTGCGTTCCACAGGAGACGCTTGCGTTCCATAAACAGAGCGCATGTCAGAACATTCAAGGAAGAAGAGTGCAGAAAAGAATAGGAGCAGTTTGGAGAAATGACCATCCAGCGCATGTGATGAATTTTTCTAGGATTAATAATTGATAGTTGTCTAATTGACAGCTCTCAATTATTAACCTGACTTAGGCCTCTTTCACATTTCCGGCGGGCACCTGGCGGCGCCCCCGGCATTTTGCCGCAGCGCCGCATCTGAAAACCTTTCACACTTCCGGCGGCCAAAATGCGGTTTTTTGCCGGATGGTTTCTGATGCTTGGGAGATCAAAAACCATCCGGCAAAAACAAAAAACGTTACATGCAGCTTTTTTCCAGATGCCGCAATGTACATTTGCGCCGCATCCGGACAAAACCGCATGCAACGCATTGACATGCGGCGCCATCCGGCGCTAATGCATGTCAATGCGAAAAAAGCCCATGCGGCGCATCAGATTTTCAGATGCGGCGCTGCGGCAAAATGCCGGGGGCGCCGCCAGGCGCCCGCCGGAAATGTGAAAGAGGCCTTAAAGTCACCTTTCAATTGCAAGGTGGCTTTAACCCCTTATTAACCCATTCGCCACCACTACAGGGCAATGGGAATAGACGGGCAAAGTGCCAGAAAGGGCTAATCTAATTAGAGATATGACTTTTCTGAGGTGTCTGGGGGCAGATGTTAGTAGCCAGGGAGGGCACAAAAAAAATGTACCCTCCCTAGGCTATTATTATCTGTCCCCACTCGCTGGCTTTGTCTGTCTGGTGGAGAAAATACAGCGGGAGCCCACGCATTTTTTTTCAACGAATTTATACCTTTAATTAACCCCTACATGTCTGCAATTTTGCACACATATACTCATGTAATTGTAAGTTTAAACCATATATAAAATTACATGAAATTACATGGTTAACTGTATGTAAACCATGTGTCATTTCATGTCGGGTTCTGTATTTTACAAAAGCCGGCAATTGAATTAGCGGCTATTACAGTATGTAGAAGTGGATGAACTATAAATATATGTATATATATATGTCACAGTGACATGTATGTATGTATATATATATATTGTGAGACAGTGAGAGTATGTGTGTTGAATAGGGTGTACATTTCACCTAGATACTTTGCTGACTGGTATAAGGGAAATGTATGGCTTTGTAAACCTAGTGGTAAGAAAGGTCACTACACCTTACATTCATTACACACTTGCAGCTCAGGCCTGAAACTACTCAGGTGTTAATTAGGAGACCAGAAGTAGGTGTCTGCGAACACAGACAGAGAGCTCGCTTAGTCTGGACAAGGAGTCCAGGCACAAGAAGGAGTCTCCAGGAGTATGAGCTGTCTCAGTCTGGGTGCTCGATGTACCCCGGACACAGGAGTAGTCTCTGTGAGAATCCATGCGGATCGCTGCTGAATAGGAGGGGAGCTCTCTCAAGTCTGGACGTTGGATATGCCTTCAGACACAAGGAGGAGACTCTGTGAAACTCCATGCTGGTAAATGCTGAACATATGTGTTGTTTTGGCCCAGGCTGTTAGAGTCTGGTCCCGGATAGATAGGGAAATCTATCTAAGTGTAGTAAGTGGCTGGACAAGCCCAGGTCTTATGTTTATGATTTGGTTTTGATTATGTTCTGTTTGCTGTGGACTTTAATAAAACTGGTTGCGGCCAGTTTTTACCAGAACTGCTGTCTGTGAATGAACTGTTTCCGTGCCACTCCGTCTACCCGGACGGCGATCCCAGAGCTATATCCCCTGAAAAGCTTACAATATATATATATATATATATATATATATATGTATTCTATGTGTCTATATGTATTGATTCCATTCTTTATTAAAGCTGTCAGTGTGCTTTTACAGTATAGCCGGGGATGAATTGCCGGTTTTTCTAAAGGACACCGGTGCGATTTAATCGCAAGTCACACGTGCGGTCCGTTTGTAATCAGATTTTTCATCGCTCCCATAGACTTGCATTAGCGATAGTCGACTCACAATCGGCGACAATCGCAGCATGCTGCGATTGCACTCGGACGTTTAAAACAGACCATAAAAAATCTGATTCTCGGAGCTGCTCCATAGATTAACATAGGTCCGACTGCAATGCGATATCTCATCGCATTGCAGTCGTCCGATTTTGTCGCTAGTGTGACCTCAGCCTTATACAGTATCTATGGCGGCAAGATCATGCGGCCTCACGCTGAGTGTCGCGGTGTTCGGGTGTGGGTGTCAGCTGTATCTGACACCCCACAGCAATGCCCATGATCGGTGTTAGCACTGATCGTGTGCATTTAACCCCTCGGATGCCGCTGTCAGTAGCGACAGCAGCAAAGAGAAGCATCGCGTAGGAGGGGGCTCCCTGCGTGCTTCCATAAGCTCAATGTGATGAGATCACATTGTTCTGATGGTCTCCGTGGAGACTCCCAGCACCAAGATGGCCGTGGAGTCCTTCCGAGACCTGGAGGGAAGGTGGCTTGCGAGTGCCTGCTAAGAGCAGGCATGCCTCCTTCCCTGCCTGTCAGATCGCTGATATGACACTGCACTGCAGAATGTCAGATCAGGATCTGACATTATATAGTGATGTCCCATAATGGGACAATGTAAAAAAGTTTAAAAAAAAACGAGAATGTGTAAAAATATTTTTTAAAAATATCTCTAACTAAAGAAAAAATAAAAAAATAAATATTTTTCCAATAAATACATTTGGAGAGTATCGTGAGTAATCCGCTGCCAACAAGTCCCATCAGCTGACACCAGTGACCGAAGGTAAACTTTATATCTGATCACAGCTGAGCACTCATGCTGTCTTCTGACAGCATGGGAACCACAGTTCTCTGACTGGCGGGGATGATTTCACCGCCGATCAGAAGCACTGCGATGGTGTTTCCCAAGCTGTCACACAGCTTGGCAAACGCCAGCTTTTGTGCTGTGTACAGTATGTGGACAGGGCTAGTGATATTTCTCTTGTATCGGGGCCGGAAGAATCCGGGCTGTCACCATTGTCGCCAGGGGAAGGACTGTCTGACTGAAATGGACCTTTGCACCTGACTGTGGGGGGTGGGTCTGATATAAAAAAGATTGAGCGCACCTTCTCTTGTGCGACAAGAGAAGGTTAACTCCCTCCCTGCAGACCGACACCAGCTGGCAGGCCCGCACTGTACCTGTTCATTCCCAGCTGATACAGACCGTGTACCACCAGAGACTGTTACTCCTTTTGCTTCTGACTCCAGCAAGTCTGACCAATCTATACCGCTGACTGTGGCTGACACACTACATAGGATTCACCAGGCAGTGCACGTTGATTCAGGTACTGTGACCACCGCCTTCACTCCGGGACTTTGAATACCTTCCGCGGTGCCTCCCGCACCCTCTCGTACAGTACCCCGTTCCAGGACCAAAGGACTACGTTTGAGGAGACCAGGATACGTCGCAACCATAAAGAGACAATGCCTCACCTTTCTTCTGGACCAATCCAGAGACTGCTCCCATTTCCTGCAGCGCCATGTGCTCTCCATAGCCATGCATTTCGTGTTGTGCTCTGTATGGCCCTATTTTACATTTTGTTGTTCTGATATTTATGATCTGTATTAGCCCAGCAGATGCAGCCTGTGCAACAGTTTTAAATGTACATTATACAGTATGTGGACTCAAAGGTACTATTTTGGCCATTTGGGACACATTTTATAAGACAGTAGTGGTTATATTGTTTATTGGGTGTGGCCAGGGAGTTATTTTACATTCTATGATGCTATGAGGAGTATACATTAGGCTATAAAGTAACCATGAGTGTAATGTATTTAAACAGGTAAAAATATCCCAACAAGCTGCAATAATATAATGACATCCTGTAAAAATATCAAATGCTGCCTGCTCTTTTATAATAATACCTATGGAGCACATTATATACAGCTGATGCTCCCTGCCCATGGCAGTATTAATCAAATGTTTTGGTTTGATTTATAAACACTTTGCTTTCATTTTAGTATTTTAATGTTGGTTGCAAAAGAAATTCACAGAGCAGAGTCCATCTAACTTAATGCTAGTTAAAAAGAAAAAATACCAATTATAGACAGACAGATCATTTTCAGATATGTCACCTGAATGAAACATGTACAATGTATAGCAGTATATCTAAGAATTTGGGGCACCTGAGCTCCTCTTCTTATCCATGACGAGAACGCTGATAAGCAGTAAACTGCTTGCTCTTGTGATACAGTGTTTCCTCAGTTCTATGACTTATCATGTTCATCTGCCCAAGTGTAATATTGACCTGCAATTCACCCTTTGTAAATCTTGAAGACTGACACAAAGCAATACTTAATAACTAGAGAACATGACTGGGACCATTGAACTACAAGTGACCTCCTCCCATTATCCAGTGACAGTGAATCAAATAAAACCTGTATGATATTGTTAGCCAACAGTAGAAAAAAAAACATCTGCAGAGCATTTGTTTATACATAGGATGTTAAGCCCAGAGTATAAAGGTGCTGACTAATCCAACTTTGAAGATATATTTTGAAGAACAAGGTCACTGTGTACAATGTATATAACTGAGTAAACTATGCAGAATACAGTTGAAAAATAATGCAGAATATATGAGGCCCTTGTCTTGGCTGCTTCTCATGACAGCAATGCACAGCAATACCACATCTGGAACTGTTGAATAGTCCTTCAGACTACTCACACAGTTATTGTGTTTCAGTCCACCACACTTTAAGGAGCCACTATTTTATAAGTGTCTTTCATGTGAACTAGCTGCCACAGATAAGCTCTAAAGCTCTGTAAATACCTTCCTTTCACAAAAACTTCTGTGACCTTAGCTACTCTCCTGGTGATCTGTGGCTGAGAATCCTCTGACTTCCTGTGGTGTCATGTCAGATTCTCCCTCAGTTTCCAGATCTGGAATCTAACGAGATTCCAACCATGTGACGTTTCACAGCCATCACAAAGCCCTGATCTGAATCCTATTGAAAATGAATGTGCAAAGCTGAAAAGGCAGGTGCGAGCAAGGCGACCTACAAACCTAGATCAGTTACACCAGTTTTGTCAGGAGGAATGGGCCCAAATTTTTACCAACTATTGTAAGAAGCTTGTGGAAGGATATCCCAAACATTTGACCCATGTTATCCAGTTTAAGTGTAAGGGGTTACAAGAACTGTCCTACGCCTCAAGCACAGGGCCAGAAAGGAATGTACTCTGATGATCCCTGTGATGCAACTGTGACCGAATTGGACGTACTGAGAATGGAACCAAGTAAAGTTGTTTTTGTTAAGTTGGAACTGGACTTTGTCTATCTTTGATTGAAACTGCCAGAAGGCCGTCCACACAGCTCAGACAGGAACAGGAGGGAACCTAGAGCAGGATGAAATGTACAGATCAAAGGGGACATTGTATGTATGAGGCTGTGGCTCGGTTCAAATCCCACCAAGGACAACATCTGCAAGGAGTTTGTATGTTCTCCCCGTGTTTGTGTGGGTTTCCTCCGGGTACTGCGGTTTCCTCCCACATTCCTAAGACATACTGATAGGGAATTTAGATTGTGAGCCCCATCGGGGACAGTGATGATAATGTGTGGAAAACTGTAAAGCGCTGTGGAATATGTTAGCGCTATATAAAAATAAAGATTATTATTATTATTATGTGGCGGGAGACAAGGGCGTGAATGAGCAACCGTAGTCAGCCACGACTACGGCCCTGGCTCCCCTACACTAGGACAGTGGTACCAAATACTAATGAAATTTATGTAAACTTTTGACTTGTAGTAAGTAATAAAAATGCCTTAAAACATTCTGTCTCTAATTATTATGGCATTTGGCTAATATTAATAATTATGGTAATCCTAATTGACCTAAAACGGGAAATGTTTATTCTGATTTCATGTCAGATATTGAGAGAAACATGCAAATGTGTCTTTTTATATGGTGTATGTAAACTTCTAGTTTCAACTGTGTATATATATATATATATATATAATATATATATGTAAGCTTTTCAGGGGATATAGCTCTGGGATCGCCGTCCGGGTAGACGGAGTGGCACGGAAACAGTTCATTCACAGACAGCAGTTCTGGTAAAAACTGGCCGCAACCAGTTTTATTAAAGTCCACAGCAAACAGAACATAATCAAAACCAAATCATAAACATAAGACCTGGGCTTGTCCAGCCACTTACTACACTTAGATAGATTTCCCTATCTATCCGGGACCAGACTCTAACAGCCTGGGCCAAAACAACACATATGTTCAGCATTTACCAGCATGGAGTTTCACAGAGTCTCCTCCTTGTGTCTGAAGGCATATCCAACGTCCAGACTTGAGAGAGCTCCCCTCCTATTCAGCAGCGATCCGCATGGATTCTCACAGAGACTACTCCTGTGTCCGGGGTACATCGAGCACCCAGACTGAGACAGCTCATACTCCTGGAGACTCCTTCTTGTGCCTGGACTCCTTGTCCAGACTAAGCGAGCTCTCTGTCTGTGTTCGCAGACACCTACTTCTGGTCTCCTAATTAACAGCTGAGTGGTTTCAGGCCTGAGCTGCAAGTGTGTACTGAATGTAAGGTGTAGTGACCTTTCTCTACCACTAGGTTTACAAAGCCATACATTTCCTATATACCAGTCAGCAAAGTATCTAGGTGAAATGTACACCCCATTCAACACACATACTCTCACTGTCTCACATATTCCCCCCCCCTCTTCTCCAGACCAGAGGGCTGGTCATCCAGACCGGAGGGCTGGTCAACAATCCAAAAGAGACAGTGAACTCTGGACCAGTCATGGCCCTCATCAGCTTCATCTTCACTACTGTCATCTGTATCTTCACCTGAGCCATAGCCAACATCAGCTTTCTCTTCAACTGAAGCATCCGCACTACCCTGTACCCTCCCAGGCCTATGCTCTCTGCGGGCCTCGGGTATCCTGCACGATTTCATCTTGACCTTAGGGCCAGGCTCAGTTTCGATATAGTGCCTGGCCAGAGAAGTACGACCCGGCACATCAGAACACTTCTGCTGACTCTTCCTCAGAAACTCACGTACCTCCTGTCCTTGGTGCACTGACCATGTGTCACCAACTATCACAGAAGGTATAGGGGGTTTTTCACTTTTCTCTAGTTCCCCTTGAACCCTCTTTAGCACATCTATTTTCTTGAATATCGGTTGACTCATAATGTCTATTTCACAGACCTTAAGCTCCTCTGCCATGGTCTCTGACCATTTTAAGCTACACTGTTCAAATGATTGGGACTGTAGAAGGAGCTGATCGTTTTTCTTTTGCAGTACACATAATTCATCCGCTAAGTCTCCAGCTGAATTGTAATGTTCTACCGTGACAACAGCATTCTTATATAGAGCCTTAGACTTATTGAGCAGCATTTGCTCTTGCAACGAAGAGATTCCTGTATCCTTCCTTTTACTTTTTTGACCTTCTCACGAAGATGCTCATGGCTTTCATCACACTCCTTCATCACAGTTTGGAGTTTTTTCTGAGAAGTCATCAATTCATCTGGTACCTGTTGGACGTCTTTTATGTCTTCGGCCCCTTCTTCAGGCTCTTCTGGTAGAACATGTTCAGAAGCCCCACCGTCAGTCTTACATTCTACCTCTTCAGTCACATCATTATGGTCTCCAATATTTCCATTTATTCCGGCTTTCAAGTTCTCCTTGATAGCTGCATCTGTATACTCAGAACCCGCCGGATTCTTCTCTTCCACCACGTTCTGCATCCCATCTGAGCTCCCGTGTGTCTGCAGCGGCAACGGAGTGACACATCGCTTTTCCCATTTGTTGGGACGTGGCTCCGATGTAGACTCCATGAAAGTGCGCTTGAGCTCACCAACGCCAGCCTGATGTCTCAAAATCTCATCTTGTGACTTATCCAGATCCTTGGTGTCACTCGGGAACACCGCTGGGGCTCCGGGCGCCGAACTTCCAGCCTGAGCTTCACGAGTTGCAGCTACTGATTCGAACCGCAACCCGTCCACGCCGCTGTCTTCGGCAGAAACAGATTCCTGGACAGAGTCAGTCCCCATATCTTCAGTCTTGTTCCTCACAGCTTCACTTGAGACCTCAGCTTCTGATGAGGCATCTCGCTTGGTGACTACCACTTCTATGGCTTTTTCCACCTCTGCAGCATCTCCCTCAGAGTCCTTGGCACAATACAGATCCACACCATACCTTGGTAACTTCACATTTCCAACAGCATCTACTTGGGCTGTGTTCAGTTTCAGAGTCCTGCCTTTAAAGCTCAGCTCTCCTCCTTTCACCTTAGTCTTCGCCAGGGAACCGGCCAACTGTAAAACATCTTCAGATGCCATCTTCTGTCCGACTGCAAGGTCAGCATCAGCCTTCCTCTCAGGACTCTCAACCTCCTCTGCTACCATGCCTTCCTCATTTGCACTGGTTGCTTGATTGTCATCAGATGATTCACTATCACTACCACTATCCCTGTCTGACCCCTTTTTCTCAGCCACATCTGGCTCACTTTCAGGGTTATACACTTCATTTTCATTCACATCCTGCTCTGGAACCTTAGTTAACATGTCATCCACAACATTAACTTCACCATCTGGTCCCTGGTTTCCCTCAGGTGGTCCCTCAAGTATGTGACTATGTGACAACCCCAGCACTATACTTCCATATAGCTCAGGTACTAGGAGCTGGCTCACGACCTCTCCCTGGACTTCAGTGTCCCTATACAACAGGTGAGTGTTTATGGCTACATGAGGAAACCTCTCCTCAGAGCCAGGCTCTTGGGAAACCTCATTTATAACATTTATATTTTCCTGGGCCGTTTTAAGAGAGGGGTCTCGCCACTGCTCACTCTCAAAATTGTCACAGGACACAGGTAAGTCAGGGACACTCGGTTCCCGAGAACCACCATCCTTGTCTCCCAACATCACCTGCAAAGGAATTTCATCACTATCACAGTCATCATTATTATCAATATCATTATCATGATTATGATCAGTATCATCATCACTATCATGATCATCATCATTATCATTATCAGCATCAGCATCAGCATCATTATCATGGTCATCATCATTATCATGATCATCATCATCATTATCATTATCATCATCATCATCATCATCATTATCACATAAGTTTAACGGCCCACTAGCATTGTGTTCCGCCCCTCGGGACTGCGCACCCTCAATAGGAGCTTCATCACACTGTCCATCAGAAACATTTTTCCCCCAGAGATCCTTAGACCGGGGAAAGTCATTACCCAATATGACGGGGGGCACCAGGTTCTTCACTACCCCCACTTCACATGAAACCTCCCCGCGTTTGGGGATCAAGTCCACGACAGTCTCTGGGTAGACTTTGGTGTCTCCATGGACGCACACCACACTCAGGTGTTTATCAGGGATAAAGTCCCTATCAATCAGGCTGTCGCATACGGAAGTCACTGGACTCTCTGAGTCCAAGAGGGCCTGTGCTGGGCAGTCATTTACAACCACCGGGGACCCCTGTGGTCCAGTCTCTTCGGCTGAGGTGGACACACACACAGGCTCTGCGCAGGGAGAGAGGGATCCGCCAACATCACAACACATAGGCTCCCCCTCTATTGGACAGTTGGCTACAATTTCACGACATCTCCAACACTGTCCATCACACTCTCCCACCCACACGACCCCAACAGCTGGAACGCTCTTACCGGGAGAGTTCGGCGTCCAGGAACTCTGAAGTGACGACCTCTCAGACGGCTGGTCACGGAGGCAATCTTTGGTGGCGAAGGCCCTCTCCATCAGGCTGACCAGACGATTGGCGTCCTGGTGGTCTCCTTGTCCGACCTCTGGCTGTACCTCAGGAGGACGTGCTTGGGTGTAGCGGTCCACTATCACCTTTTCAACTCCATAATCAGGTTTGCTGACTGCAGACTCCCAACTGCATCTCCAGTCATGAACTCCCCTGGCATGGGCTGTCACCGTAACACCCAGCCGGGTAAGAATCTCCGCTTTCAGCTTGGCATAGTCTTGGCTGTCCTGCTCGCTCAGGTCAGCATAGGCCCTTTGGGGTTCCCCAATCAGATAGGGTGCGACCATCATGGCCCATTCAGATAGGGGCAGATTCTCCTTCTCTGCCAGTCCCTCAAACCTAGTGAGATATACCTCCACATCATCACGAGGTGTCATCTTTTTCAGGGACCGTCTTACCGCCTTCTTTACAGCGGACAATGCAGGTGACTTTGCAACATTACTTTGGGACGATGCGCTGCAAGTCTTTTGTAGTGCTGCAACCTTCTCAAAAAACAACCGGTTATTCTCCTGCTGCTGCTGCAGGAATTGCTGCTGGGCCTGCTGCATGCGCTGCTGGTGCTGCAGGCGCTGCCACTCCATGCTCTGCTGCATGCTCCGCTGGGCCTGGACCAGGTACTCAACGAGCTCCTCCATACTGCCGGACTTATCTGTCTCAACCACGGCAGTCTTATGTTGCACATTAACTTGCGCCATTTGTTCAAACAGCGCCTCCATGCTGTCATCCATGCTGTCAGACTTCTCTGTCTCAACAACGGCAGTCTTCACTCAAGACATACACACTCCACAGTCTTTTCCACAGAAAATTCAGCTCTGCTGTGCAGACACTTTTTTTTTTTTTTTTCTCTGCAAACTCTATTAGGGCCACTGTCTCTTTAAGACTGCTCCAACAGACGTTTCTCCTTTATTGACACACTTTTTTTTTTTTTTCTTTGCAAAGTCTATTAGGGCTACTGTCTCTTTAAGACTGCTCCAATCAGACGTTTTTGCTGACACACTTTTTTTTTTCTCTGCTGCTGCTTCAACAGACTTCTCTCCTTTATTGCTGTCTCTAAGCCACTGTGCTGCACGCACATTCCAGCACCAATTGTAAGCTTTTCAGGGGATATAGCTCTGGGATCGCCGTCCGGGTAGACGGAGTGGCACGGAAACAGTTCATTCACAGACAGCAGTTCTGGTAAAAACTGGCCGCAACCAGTTTTATTAAAGTCCACAGCAAACAGAACATAATCAAAACCAAATCATAAACATAAGCCCTGGGCTTGTCCAGCCACTTACTACACTTAGATAGATTTCCCTCTCTATCCGGGTCCAGACTCTAACAGCCTGTCCCCAAAACAACACATATGTTCAGTAGTTACCAGCATGGAGTTTCACAGAGTCTCCTGTCACGCTGTATCACAGATATATATATAATGTCAGTAATCAATACCAAGAGGGACAACATACAATATAACATATGAATAGGTAATATCAACATGTACATAAAGTATAGTATTACCTGACATAATATCCGTTGTACTGTGGGTGAATCCTGAAGACATATTACGCTGTCACAGGCTGGAGGTGGACCGGGGTCTATGCTGACCCTAAACTGGGGTCCTGACTAGTCCCTCTACCTGGAGGTACTGTTAATGGTACAGAGGTCCAGGCCGCCAACGTAACCCTGTCTCCTATAAGTCCCTGACCACTGTAATCTAGTCCTCAGAAGGACCCTGATTACCACACAGGGAATAGGCAGGTCACTGCTTAACAAACAGTAAAGACAAACGAGACAGACAGGGGATAAAGTAAATACTGTCTTGCATACAACACTTAAACACAGAGGGAACACAAATGGTCTAGGAGATAAACTATAAGCGAGGAGAGGAGAAACCACAAAGGAGCTCTTAGCTTAAGTCTTCTCAGAACCGATCCTATCTGCTGGTCTGTATGAATGCTTTCACCGGCAACTCCTAAGCAGACTGGCAGGTATATAAAGGAAGCTAATTAGTGCATAATCAAAAGCAGCCGGGCGAGGCTGGACCTAGTCTTAGCAAAGAGCTAGGTAAAATTAACTCCCTCACTACCAAACACAAAGTAACAGCAACTCAGCTGCGAGAAGTCAGAATGTGCAATCGCGACGATCTTCGTGGTGATGCACCCATGACAGTACCCCCCTTCTACAGGGGCCTCCGGACCCTCAGGGCCAGGTCTGCCTGGGTAAGTTGTGTGGAAGGTCCGAACCAATCGATCTGCATTAATATCAGACGCAGGGACCCACGTCCTCTCCTCAGGACCATACCCCTTCCAATGAACCAAGTACTGAAGGGATCGGCGATTCAGACGTGAGTCAATGATCTTCGACACTTGAAATTCTAAGTTACCATTGACCACCACTGGAGGAGGAGGTAGAGGTGACGGTATAACTGGCGCCACGTACCTCTTAAGCAACGATTTGTGAAACACATTGTGGATTTTAAACGTAGGAGGGAGGTCCAGACGAAATGCCACAGGATTAATTATAGAACTGATCCTGTATGGACCGATGAACCTGGGACCCAGTTTCCAGGAGGGAACCTTGAGTTTTATATTCTTGGTAGACAACCATACCAGATCGTTCACACAAAGGTCCGGACCAGACCCTCTCCTCCTATCAGCCATACGTTTGTAACGGTTGCCCATAGCACTCAGATTATTCAGTACTCCTCTCCAAACTGAAGCAAGTGACGACGAGAATCGTTCCTCCTCAGGAACCCCAGAAGGGCCCCCCCCATTGAAAGTACAAAACTGAGGATGAAAACCATATGCCCCAAAAAATGGGGACTTACCAGTGGACTCGCTCCGCCTATTGTTAAGAGCGAACTCTGCCAGAGGCAAGAAAGAAGACCAGTCCTCCTGGTTCTCTGAGACAAAACACCGAAGATATGTCTCTAGGCTCTGATTCAGACGCTCTGTCTGACCATTGGTCTGCGGATGAAAAGCCGAGGAAAAAGACAATTGCATCCCCCGACGTGAACAAAATGCCCTCCAGAATTTGGACACAAACTGAGACCCCCTATCTGACACCACATCAGAAGGCAACCCGTGAAGTCTCACAATCTCCCCAATGAACACCTGCGCCAGAGTTTTAGCATTAGGAAGAGCAGGAAGAGCAATGAAATGTGCCATCTTACTGAACCTGTCAACTACAACTAGTATGACAGTTTTCCCTGACGACGGAGGGAGGTCCGTAATGAAGTCCATAGACAGATGAGTCCATGGACGCTCCGGAATTTTCAAAGGCAAGAGGGTCCCAGACGGACGGGTATGTGGGGTCTTAGAGCGAGCACAAACCCCACAGGACGCGACAAAAGTTATTACCTCTTTATTTAAGTTAGGCCACCAAAACCGGCGAGAAAGGAGATCCACGGTTGCTTTACTCCCTGGGTGTCCTGCTAAAGCAGAATTATGATGTGCCTCGATAACTTTTTGTCCTAACTGATTTGGGACAAACAGTCTCCCTGGAGGTCCTGCAGGGGCGTCCCCCTGAGCCTCTAACACCTCCTCCTCAAGCTCAGAAAATACAGCCGACACTACCACCCCCTCCTGAAGGATAGGACTCGGGTCATCCGTTTTCCCGGCCCCTGGGAAACTGCGAGACAAGGCATCAGCCTTTACATTCTTAGACCCCGGGCGATAAGTGACGACAAAATTAAACCTGGTAAAAAACAACGACCATCGAGCTTGTCTGGAATTCAGACGCTTAGCGGATTCCAAATACAACAGGTTCTTGTGATCAGTAATAACGGTAACCGGGTGGACTGCCCCTTCCAAAAAGTGACGCCATTCTTCAAAAGCTAACTTAATGGCCAAAAGTTCCCTATTGCCGATATCATAATTCCTTTCGGCGGACGACAATTTCTTAGAAAAGAAAGCGCACGGATGCCATTTACCAGGGGACGGACCCTGGGACAATATAGCACCCACCCCTACGTCAGACGCATCCACCTCCACAATGAACGGCTGAGATGCATCTGGTTGGATGAGAACGGGTGCCGAAGCAAAACATTTCTTCAAAGAGGAAAAGGCTTGGCAAGCTTTGTCCGACCATTTAGAAAAATCCGTCCCTTTTCTTGACATGTCAGTGAGAGGTTTGACGACAGATGAGAAATTACAAATAAATTTCCGGTAGTAGTTAGCAAACCCCAAAAAACGCTGCAGAGCCTTAAGATCCCCTGGCTGATCCCATTCAAGCACTGCTCTCACCTTTTCAGGGTCCATACGGAAACCGGAGGCTGACACCAAAAAACCCAAAAACTGAAGTTCCTGTACGGCAAATACACACTTCTCCAGTTTGGCGTATAGTTTATTGTCTCGCAAGATCTGCAACACCTGTCTCACATGCTCCTGATGAGACACAAGATCTGGCGAGTAAATTATAATGTCGTCCAAATATACAACCACAAACAGCCCCACAAGGTGACGAAAAATGTCATTAACAAAATGTTGGAATACTGCTGGTGCAGTAGTCAGACCAAAAGGCATGACTAGGTTCTCATAATGTCCCTCCGGCGTGTTAAACGCCGTTTTCCACTCATCCCCCTCTTTTATCCTAATCAGATTATACGCCCCCCTGAGATCCAATTTAGAAAACCATTTGGCGCCAACAATTTGATTGAAGAGATCAGGAATAAGAGGGAGTGGATACGGATCTCGAACAGTAATCCGATTAAGTTCGCGGAAATCCAAGCAAGGGCGTAGGCCTCCATCTTTCTTCTTCACAAAGAAGAACCCCGCGGCTACTGGGGAAGATGAAGGTCTAATATGCCCTTTGGCCAGACTTTCAGAAATATAATCTTTCATAGCCTGCCTCTCAGGACCAGAAAGATTATACAACCTAGCTTTAGGCAACTTAGCATCAGGAAGGAGATTAATAGAGCAGTCATACACGCGATGAGGAGGCAACTCCTGACACCCCTCCTCAGAGAAAACATCCCCAAAATCCTCCAAAAAAGGAGGCAATGTACTAGGCACGACCGCACTGATGACTGTGTTCATGCAGTTGCTTTTGCAAAACTCACCCCATTGGCTTATTTCTCTGGACTGCCAATTAATCACAGGGTTATGTTTAACCAACCAAGGAAGTCCCAACACAATGGGAGTAGGTAGACCCTCCAACACATAACAAGACAATAGTTCCCTATGTATTGCCCCTACCCGAAGGTCAATGTTATGAACCTCATGAACAAAGCTACCTTGGCCGAGAGGCCTGGCGTCAATGGAGAATATAGGGATCGGTTTGACCAATACACTCAGATGCATACCTTGAGCCTGAGCAAACTGAGCGTCAACCAGATTAGCCCCAGAACCACTATCAAGAAGAACAGACAATCTCTCCACTCTCGTACCAACTACCACCTCCACTGGTACAAGGAACTGAGAAGAACTGGCGGATGAAATACATACTCCCAGGTTGTCGTCCACCACACAACCTGGGATTAACAGTTTTCCGGCGACTTTTGGCTCAACAAGGCACGGGATGGACATTCTCCAACAAAATGTCCCTCTTTCCCGCAGAAAAAACATCTTCTAGTCCTGCGGCGTACCGCCAATCCCCTCCTACGAAATGATGTCCCTCCCAACTGCATAGGCTCATCCGAACAGACAAGGGGAACCTCAACATAAGGGACTTTAGAGGTAGGTGGAGAAACAACAGGGAGTGGGGTTACCTCACCCCTCTCCCGAAGCCGTCTATCAGTACGGATAGCTAAGGCCATAGCAGCCTCCAGAGAAGGAGGAGACTCATACTGAGCCAAAACGTCTTTTAATTTATCAGAAAGCCCATGACAAAACTGGCTCCTAAGAGCTGGGTCATTCCACTGAGTATCTGTGGCCCATCTACGAAACTCAGAAGCAAATTCCTCTGCCGGACGATCTCCCTGCTGTATCTTACGTAATTTTGTCTCAGCAAGAGAGACCCGATCTGGGTCATCATATACCAATCCCAGGGCAGTAAAAAATTGATCTACAGACAGTAGAGCCGGGGATCCCGGAGGAAGGGAAAATGCCCAGGATTGAGGGTCCCCTTGCAGAAGTGAGATAACAATTCCCACTCTCTGCTCCTCACTCCCTGATGATCGAGGCCGAAGCCGAAAATACAATTTACATGCCTCCCGGAAGGTGAAAAATTTGTCTCGCCCACCAGTGAACCTGTCCGGGAGAGCTACTTTAGGTTCAACTCTGGTTTGCTCCAGGGGAGACAAAACTTTGGACTTAATGTCCGTCAGCTCCATGGATAATCCCTGCAACTGCAGAGCCAGCTGGGCTACTGGATCCATGGTAACTGGAGATAATTTTTATGGCCAGTGAAAATGTCACGCTGTCTAATGATATGTATACAATGTCAGTAAACTATTAATACAGGAACAACACTCTATACAACAACTAGTATAGCAACATCAGCATGTAAATATAGAATAGATTTACCTGACACAATATCTGCTGAACTCAGGGTTAATCTTGAGGACTTGATGAGCTGAAACAGGAAAGAGGTGGACCGGGATCTAACCTGACCCTAAACTGGGGTCCTAACTAATCCCTCACCTTGGAGGTACTGATAATGGTTCAGAGGTCCAAGTCTCCAACCTAACCCTGTCTCCTATCAGACCCTGAACCCTGTAATCAGTCCTAAGAAGGATCCTGACTACCACCAAAGGGATATGGGCTGATCTCAGCTAAATACACAGATTAGACATATAAGACAGACAGGATAACACTCGCTTGCATACACACTCAAACACCAAAGGAACATAAATGGTCTGGGAAATAAACTCTAACCAAGTTGAGCTTAGAACAACTAAGGAGCTCACAACTAAAGTCTATACAGATTCATTCCTATCTGTGGTCTGCATGAAGGTTTCACTGGCAACTCCCCAAGCAGACAACCAGGAATTTAAAGGAAACCAATCAACAAATAATCAATTGCAGCCGGGAGAAACTGCACCCAGTCCCAGCACCGAGCACAGACAGAATTAACTCCCTAGCTGCCAAACACAAAGAAACAGCAGCTCAGCTGTGAGAAGTCAAAATGTGCAACCGCGACGATCTTCGTGGCAATGCACACATGACAGCATCTGGTTGAATGAGTATGGGGGCCGAAGCAAAACATTTTTTCAAGGAGGAAAATGCCTGACAAGCTTTGTCAGACCACCTAGAAAAATCCGTCCCTTTTTTAGTCATGTCAGTGAGAGGTTTGACAACAGATGAGAAATTACGAATAAATTTCCGGTAGTAGTTAGCAAACCCCAGGAAACGCTGCAGTGCCTTAAGATCCTCTGGCCGATCCCATTCAAGCACTGCTCTCACTTTCTCAGGGTCCATACGGAAACCGGAAGCTGACACCAGGAAACCCAAAAACTGAAGTTCCTGTACGGCGAATACACACTTTTCCCATTTGGCATACAGTTTATTGTCTCGCAAGATCTGCAACACCTGTCTCACATGCTCCTGATGAGACACAAGATCTGGCGAGTAAATTAAGATGTCATCTAAATAAACGACCACAAACTGCCCCACAAGGTGGCGAAAGATGTCATTAACAAAATGTTGAAACACCGCTGGGGCAGTAGTCAGACCAAAAGGCATGACAAGGTTCTCATAATGTCCCTCCGGAGTGTTAAACGCCGTCTTCCACTCATCCCCCTCCTTTAACCTAATCAGATTATACGCCCCCCTGAGATCCAACTTAGAGAACCATTTGGTGCCCACAATCTGATTGAAGAGATCAGGAATAAGTGGGAGCGGATACGGATCTCGGACAGTAATCCGATTAAGCTCACGGAAATCCAAGCAAGGGCGTAGGCCTCCATCTTTTTTCTTCACAAAGAAGAACCCCGCGGCCACTGGGGAAGATGAAGGTCTAATATGCCCCTTGGCCAGACTTTCCGAAATATAATCCTTCATAGCCTGCCTCTCAGGACCAGAAAGGTTATATAACCTAGATTTAGGTAATTTAGCATCAGGAAGCAATTTTATTGAGCAGTCATACGCGCGATGAGGAGGTAACTCTTGACACCCCTCCTCTGAGAACACATCCTCAAAGTCCTCCAGAAAAGGAGGCAAGGTTCTAGGCACGACCGCACTGATGACCGTGTTCATGCAGTTACTCTTGCAAAATTCACCCCACTGGCTTATCTCTCTGGATTGCCAATTAATCACTGGGTTATGTTTAACCAACCAAGGAAGTCCCAACACAATAGGAGTAGGAAGACCCTCCAACACATAACAAGACAATTGTTCTTTATGTATTGCCCCTACTCGAAGGTCTATGTTATGAACAGCTTGTACAAAGCTACCTTGACCGAGAGGCCTGGCGTCAATAGAGAATATAGGATCGGTTTGGCCAATACACTCAGTTGCATACCTTGCACCTGGGCAAACCGAGCGTCCACCAGATTAGCCCCGGACCCACTATCAAGAAGAACAGAAATCCTCTCAACTCTCGTACCAACCACCACCTCAGCAGGTACGAGAAATTGAGACGGACTTGGGGACGAAATACATACTCCCAGGTTGTCGTCCACCGCACAACCTGGGATTAACAGTTTTCCGGCGACTTTTTGCTCAATGAGGCACGGGATGGACACCCCTCAACAAAATGCCCCTCTCTCCCGCAGAAGAAACACCTTCTTGTCTTGCGGCGTACCGCCGATCCCCTCCTACAAAATGATGTCCCTCCCAACTGCATAGGTTCCTCAGAACAGACCAGGGGAACCTCAATATAAGGGACTTTAGTAGTAGGTGGAGTCATAACAGGGGGCGGAGTTACCTCGCACCTCTCCCGAAGCCGTCTATCAATACGAATAGCAAGGGCCATAGCAGCCTCCAGTGACGGAGGAGAATCATACTCAGCCAAAACATCTTTTAATTTGTCAGATAACCCTTGACAAAACTGGCTCCTAAGAGCTGGGTCATTCCACTGAGTATCTGTGGCCCATCTACGGAACTCAGAAGAAAATTCCTCCGCCGACGATCTCCCTGCTGTATCTTACGTAACTTCGTTTCAGCAAGGGAGACCCGATCTGGGTCATCGTATACCAGACCCAGGGCAGTAAAAAATCGATCTACTGACTGGAGGGCCGGGGAGCCCGGAGGAAGAGAGAACGCCCAGGATTGAGGGTCCCCTTGTAAGAGCGAGATGACAATTCCCACCCTCTGCTCTTCACTCCCCGATGACCGAGGCCGAAGCCGAAAATATAATTTACATGCCTCCCGGAAGGTAAAAAATTTGTCCCGCCCACCAGTGAACCTGTCCGGGAGAGCAACTTTAGGTTCAGATCTGGTTTGCTCCGGAGGGGACAAAACCTTGGACTTAATGTCCGTCAGCTCCATGGATAAACTCTGCAACTGCAGGGCAAGCTGGGCAACTGGATCCATGGTAGCTGGGGAGAATCTTTTTTGGCCGGTGAAAATGTCACGCTGTATCACAGATATATATATAATGTCAGTAATCAATACCAAGAGGGACAACATACAATATAACATATGAATAGGTAATATCAACATGTACATAAAGTATAGTATTACCTGACATAATATCCGTTGTACTGTGGGTGAATCCTGAAGACGTATTACGCTGTCACAGGCTGGAGGTGGACCGGGGTCTATGCTGACCCTAAACTGGGTCCTGACTAGTCCCTCTACCTGGAGGTACTGTTAATGGTACAGAGGTCCAGGCCGCCAACGTAACCCTGTCTCCTATAAGTCCCTGACCACTGTAATCTAGTCCTCAGAAGGACCCTGATTACCACACAGGGAATAGGCAGGTCACTGCTTAACAAACAGTAAAGACAAACGAGACAGACAGGGGATAAAGTAAATACTGTCTTGCATACAACACTTAAACACAGAGGGAACACAAATGGTCTAGGAGATAAACTATAAGCGAGGAGAGGAGAAACCACAAAGGAGCTCTTAGCTTAAGTCTTCTCAGAACCGATCCTATCTGCTGGTCTGTATGAATGCTTTCACCGGCAACTCCTAAGCAGACTGGCAGGTATATAAAGGAAGCTAATTAGTGCATAATCAAAAGCAGCCGGGCGAGGCTGGACCTAGTCTTAGCAAAGAGCTAGGTAAAATTAACTCCCTCACTACCAAACACAAAGTAACAGCAACTCAGCTGCGAGAAGTCACAATGTGCAATCGCGACGATCTTCGTGGCGATGCACCCATGACAGTCTCCTCCTTGTGTCTGAAGGCATATCCAACGTCCAGACTTGAGAGAGCTCCCCTCCTATTCAGCAGCTATCCGCATGGATTCTCACAGAGACTACTCCTGTGTCCGGGGTACATCGAGCACCCAGACTGAGACAGCTCATACTCCTGGAGACTCCTTCTTGTGCCTGGACTCCTTGTCCAGACTAAGCGAGCTCTCTGTCTGTGTTCGCAGACACCTACTTCTGGTCTCCTAATTAACAGCTGAGTGGTTTCAGGCCTGAGCTGCAAGTGTGTACTGAATGTAAGGTGTAGTGATCTTTCTCTACCACTAGGTTTACAAAGCCATACATTTCCCTTATACCAGTCAGCAAAGTATCTAGGTGAAATGTACACCCCATTCAACACACATACTCTCACTGTCTCACAATATATACACCCTGCTCTGTTCCCTCAATTATATATGCATTCATACATTTCTCTCTACCTAGCCAAAGTGAAACAGTTAATCATGATTCAATAGAACATGATGAGGGTACGGAGAAACTTTATTCCCAGGGCTGTTGTTCTGGTGCTTTGTGTAACTTCCATGCATTATATCAGTGACTTACCTGTCCCATCTCCTGGACAAAAGATAGTGCTGAAGCTGTGTGTAACCCAAGGGAGGAGCTGGAGGCATGGGAGAAGGTCATGTGGTCAGATGAGACCAAAATAGAACTTTTGGTATCAATTCCACTCGCAGTGTTTGGAGGAAGAGAAAGGTTGAGTACAACCCCAAGAACACAGTCCCAACCATGAAGCATGGTGTGGTAAATATCACAATTTGGGGGCTTTTCTGCTAAGGGGACAGGATTACTACACCGCATTGAAGAAAGGATGGATGAGGTCACGTATCGCGATATTTCAGCCAACAACCTTCTTTTCTCAGTAAGAGCATTGAAGATGAGTCATGGCTGGGCCTTCTAACATGACAATGGCCCGAAACACACAGCTGGGGCAATTATGGAGTGACTCCATTTCAAGGTACTGGAGTGGACTCAGCGTCGGACTGGAGCACCTTGGACCCACCAGATAAAATTATTCTTGGGGCCCACTATGTAGCTATATAGTAATAAATACAAGACCACCAATTGTGTGGTAAAACACGCTTACATCCGGGTATAATATAAGGTAGTACAAGTCTTAATTATGTAGCAGGAGTTGGGGTAGCCCCCCTCATAGAATATAATGTAGCCCCCTCATATAGTATAATGCAGCCCCCTCATAGAATATAATGCAGCCCCTCATAGAATATAATATAGCCCCCTCATAGAATATAATATTGCCCCCTCATATAATATAATGCAGCCCTCCATAGAATATAATGCAACCCTCATATACAGTACAGACCAAAAGTTTGGACGCACCTTCTCATTCAATGATTTTCTGTATTTTTCATGACTATGAAAATTGTAGAATCACATCCCCCAACAGTGTCACCAGCAAAGCACCCCCACACCATCACACCACCTCCTCCATGCTTCACAGTGGGAACTAGGCATGTAGAGTCCATCCGTTCACCTTTTCTGCATGCAAAGCAGTAATCAAAGCAAAAGGTGGCTACTTTGAAGAACCTAGAATATAAGACATATTTTCAGTTGTTTCACACTTTTTTGTAAAGTGTATTGTCTAATTTCACATGTGTTAATTCATAGTTTTGATGCCTTCAGTGTGATTCTACAATTTTCATAGTCATGAAAATACAGAAAAATCTTTGAATGAGAAGGTGTGTCCAAACTTTTGGTCTGTACTGTAGTATAATGCAGCCTCCTCATAGAATATAATGTAGCCCCCTCATAGCATATAATGTAGCCCCCTCATAGGGTATAATGCAGCCAGCCTGATATAAGTATAATACAGCCCCCTACAGAATATAATGCAGCCCCCCATAGAATATAAGGTAGCCCCCTCATAGGGTATAATGCAGCCCCCTTCATATAGTATAATACAGCCCCCACAGAATATAATAGACCCCTAAGAGTATAATGCAGCTTCCTCATATAGTATAATGCAGCCCCTCTCATATAGTAAATGTAGCCCACCACAGAATATAATGTAGCCCCCACAGAATATAATGTAGCCCCCTCATAGGGTATAATGCTGCCCCCTCATAGGATATAATGCTGCCCCCTCATAGGGCATAATGCTGCCCCCTCATAGGGTATAATGTACCACCTCATAGGGTATAATGCTGCCCCCTCAAAGGGTATAATGCTGCCCCCCTCATTGGGCATAATGCACCCCCTCATAGGGTATACTGCTGCCCCCTCATAGGCTATAACGCTGCCCCCCTCATAGGCTAAAATGCTGCCCTATCATAGGGTATAATGCTGCCCCCTCATAGGGTATCATGCTGCCCCCCTCATAGGGTATAATTCACCCCCTCATAAGGTGTAATGCTGCCCCCATCATATGGTATAATGCTGCCCCCTCATAGGGTATAATGCTGCCCCCATCATAATGTATAATGCTGTCGCCCATAGAGTATAATGCTATCTCCCTCATAGGGTATAATGCTGCCCCCTCATAGGGTATAATGCAACCTGGACTCACTGATTAGATAGATAGATAGATAGATAGATAGATAGATAGATAGATAGATAGATAGATAGATAGATAGATAGATAGATAGATAGATAGATAGATAGATAGATAGATCTAGATATAACTTCAAAAAATGAAGGCAGCACACCAAAAATAGAATATCCAGGTGCAGTTTATTGGCCCATGTACGACGTTTCGGTCCCAGATGTGGACCTTTCTCAAGCAGTTACAAAGTGCCAGTGCATTGTATTTTATAGCAAACATATCACTCATACAATTAATAACAATTAGCAAAATTGTGTATTATCCCTTAAATTTGAACAAATCAAATCAACATCATGTCATCATCAATATTGTGCATAAAGTGTTAAAATGTGTATTAATACAGACATACATACAGTATATAAATATTAATATAACCTTTTGCCCATGTAATTACTAATACATTTGGAGGAGAGGACCTTGTCTATGTGTCCCACCACTTTGACCATGTGCTGAAGTGGTGGAGATACACAGATGATGTCCTCCTCCTTTGGACAGGGTCAGTTAGTGAAGTGGTTGATTTCTATCTATTCTTGATTTAAGTGAGAAGATTAAATTTACTTTAACATATTCTGACAGTGAAACACAGTTTCTTGATGTTCTGATTTAAAATGTTCTTTTTTTGGTGTGCTGCCTTCATTTTTTGAAGTTATGGGCAAGGTTTCGTATATGCTTGGAAGGTTTTTTGCACCCTACTGATGTTTTATAGATAAATCTGGACATAGATATAGCTAGAGATAGAGACAGATATAGATAGAGATAGCTAGAGATAGATAGAGATAGATAAAGATAGAAATAGATATAGATAGACATGGATATAAATAGATATGGATACATATAGATAGATAAACATGGATAGATATTGTAAGGTTCTTTGTCTCTTTTGACATGTTCCTTGAAACTCAGTTTTCCGTCGGCCATTTTGCTTTCTGTCTTGCTGCAGCTATCTTGCCCTCAGTTAATATGGAGGTTCCAGCTTTCATGTTCCCGCCCTGATTCTCTCCTCTTGCTTCTTAAGCAGCCTCAGCTGAACAATCAGTGCTCCTGAATCAAGCTTCAGTCAGCCTGTGACCTGACTCCTGGAAACCTAGGATTTTGGACTCCAGCTATTTCCTACTGAGGAACTTTGGAACACTTTTGGACTCTGGAAACCTGCTGTCTGGTGAATCCATGTTTGCAGAGGAATTACGGTACAGAGAAGAGATCCTGAACCTGCTTTGGAGAGTTATTGTAGAGCTTGAAGTTACTCTGGCCTGCTGTGTCTCCTGCCTCTGTTCCTGCAAACTGTGTGACCTTTTCTGCATGCTTGTATGAAGTAATACAAGTCATTTCATATCAACCTGTGTCTCATGTGTTTTCCTCGCACCCAAGCACAAGACGCTATAGGAACTGTACACTATACATGACAAGATTCAGGAGCCAATGTTTAGTGTCTGCTGGGTCTGGGAAAGCCGTGTCTGCTGTGACTGTGGATATCAGATGTCCGTTTAATACCTTCTGTGATGACAGTGGTTGTGACTTCTCACAACCATTCCAGCACTTCTGCCTTAAAAGATCTGGAAGATGGAGGCCCGCATAAAGGAGCTTTGGTCTGGCTGTCAACCAGAAATCTTAAAATAAAGATTCCATCGTCTAAATTGGGACATAAGTACATTGGACCTTATAAGATCAGTAAGATTATAAGTGCTGTTGCTTGTCGTCTTCAACTGCCCAGAACTATGAGAATCCACCCTGTCTTTCATGTATCCCTACTAAAGGCTGCAACACCCAATATGTTTCCTGGACGCTCTTCTCCTTGCCCTGACCCAGTGCTGGTCGATGGTCAGGAAGAATTTATGGTGGAAAGGATTCTAGATTCCAGGTTGTACAGAAATCAGTTGCAATATTTGATTAAATGGCAGGGCTACCCAGTGGAGGACAACTCATGGGAGCCAGTCAATAATGTAAATGCTCCTCGCCTGCTCCGCCAGTTTCATCAGAGGTACCCTGACAAGCCTGGTCTGAGGTCATCCGGAGGTTGTCCCTAAGGGGGGAGTAATGTAAGGTTCTTTGTCTCTTTTGACATGTTCCTTGAAACTCAGTTTTCCGTCGGCCATTTTGCTTTCTGTCTTGCTGCAGCTATCTTGCCCTCAGTTAATATGGAGGTTCCAGCTTTCATGTTCCCGCCCTGATTCTCTCCTCTTGCTTCTTAAGCAGCCTCAGCTGAACAATCAGTGCTCCTGAATCAAGCTTCAGTCAGCCTGTGACCTGACTCCTGGAAACCTAGGATTTTGGACTCCAGCTATTTCCTACTGAGGAACTTTGGAACACTTTTGGACTCTGGAAACCTGCTGTCTGGTGAATCCATGTTTGCAGAGGAAATACGGTACAGAGAAGAGATCCTGAACCTGCTTTGGAGAGTTATTGTAGAGCTTGAAGTTACTCTGGCCTGCTGTGTCTCCTGCCTCTGTTCCTGCAAACTGTGTGACCTTTTCTGCATGCTTGTATGAAGTAATACAAGTCATTTCATATCAACCTGTGTCTCATGTGTTTTACTCGCACCCAAGCACAAGACGCTATAGGAACTGTACACTATACATGACAGATATATAAAAAACAAACCACAATACTCACCTCTCCTCCTCGCTCCCACCCTGATTCCGGCGGCGGCTCTGCTCCAGTGTTCAGGAGCTGCTCTGCCATCTGCCAGGCACACAGCGAGTGCACGATGAAGTGACATCATCACGCAGCGGCTGTGTCAGAGGCAGAGGGGACTGATGGGAGAGGGAGCGTCATCTGATGCTTTCTCTTCCATTACAATTGAGGGCGGTGCCCACCGGAGGGGCCCCTGACTTACTGCCGCATAGCGGCTGCGTGGGTTGGGGGCCTCTGGGAGAGTGGGGGCCCTGGTCTCCCGGCCCTGATAGCGGGCAATGTTACACTGTCACTGACCGGCGACCGCTATTAAAGTGAAATGATGTTCATCCCTCTCCACGCCCATTTGGTATTGGGAGCAGTGAATATTCATTTCTCTTTAGCAGCGGGGACAGGCTTTAGCCGCAACAACCTCTCCTGTCACCCGCTGCTGCTCTGCTGGCACAGGGGCCCCCATAGCAGCTGCGTGGTGTGCCGCTATTAGCGACATGCCACTGTCTGGGGACCCCTGGAGCAGTGAGGGCCCTAGGCAACTGCTGGCCCTGTATGCCAGCAGGTGCCAGGTTCCCCGGTGGGCCAGTCCGACGCTGAGTGGACTTAAGCCGCCCTCCCAGGGCAGTGGGGGTACTCGGATCCGAGCCTATTAACTCCTATGGGGGGATGTCACGGCAACACAGCTCGGTCCGTGGCCCAGGGCGCTCACCATAAATGGGGAATATTTACAGGGGAATAAATGTTTGTATGATGATTCGTGACGCCACCTGTAGCACCTGGTCAGGGTGACCAGCGGTGCTGTGCAGATCCTCTGGAAGGGATGGTGTTGTGCAGCTAGATGTTAGGCCTCCTACAGGTGAGGCTGTGTCCTTCCAGGGCAGGTAGATGTGTAGGGATGCAGGACAGAGGGGAACCCGGCAGGTTAGGGACAAGAAGGTGGACACACACACAAGTCACTTTGGTACCTTTACTGAAGATGTTGCAGGCACATCCCGGAGCACTGTAGGGTGAAGAGGGCACATCCAGATTCTCCCACTAAGTAGGTTTAAGGCCTCCTTGTTCCTTGCCTTTCTGTAATGAGTTTCTGGCCTGCCTGCAGCTGGGCCTAACTTAATCTCTGTCCTGCACCCGGCTGACCTTGTGGCTGGACTTTCTCTTGAAGTATAGTGTCCCTGCTTGCCTGAACTCCGTCCTCCTGGCCCTGTTACGTATCGGCTCTATGGTACTCCTGGGACTTGTAGTACTCCAGGAATTCCGGTGTTCTCCTAATGGGTCGTGGAGATCCCGGCGTCCGGTTTATACTTGCTTGGGTGATCTGGTTAGGCTCTTCTGCCCCTTTGCTACTCTCCTCTTGCCTTTGACCTACTCGGCCCTCACACGATTATACACACTGGCAGTTGGTGGGCTGCCTCTTCTGCCGCTCTCAGAGTGTCCTAGCTCTTTACTGAACTGAGTTGAACTCACTCTGCTGCAAACTGCAGCCTTCTGTCTTTTGCTCAACTCTGCTGAGCTGCACTACTCTCAAGTCTGCTCTGAACTGAACTGACTTCACCCTCCTTTTATATTCCTATTAGGGCTCCCTATGGTGGTCTTAGGGGACGGGTAAAGTGTGTGTATGCATTGTGAGACCTCTAGTGGTTCAATCCTTCACGCACCCTTCTGGATTTGTGGAACTGAGCGAAGCTGGGCTCCACACACTAACCAACCTCCAGACCTGAACCCAATAGAAAATCTTTGGAGGGAACTGAAACTCAATGTTGCCCAGCCACTGCCCAAAAACCTGAAAAATCTGAAGATCTGTATGCAGAAGTGAGCCAAAATCCCTGCTGCAATGTGTGCAAACATGGTCAAGAACTACAGGAAACGTCTGACCACTGTAATTACAAACAAAGGTTTCTGTACCAAATACTAAGTTTTGTTTTTCTACTGTATCAAGTACTTATTTCATACAATAAAATGCAAATTAATTATGTAAAAATCATACAATGTGATTTTCTGTATTTTTTTTTTAAAGGTTCTGTTCCTCATAGTTGAAGTGATAAAATTACAAACCTCTCCATTCAAAATCAGCAGTGTATCAAATACTTATTTTCCCCACTGTAGCTGTAAGGTGACTCAGCACAGGGTCTTCTGCATTAGTATAAGCAGTGCTGTGACTACAGCCTTATACATGAACTAAAAAATAATCTTAGTGCCACTGTATTTTTACCGACTGTGTAAATCTATATTTGCATAGAGTATCTACACAGAATACCAAATAGAAAATGTAATTCAAGAAGTTTAAACACTGTAATGTCCTGGCAACTGTAGTCACAGTAATGCACCGTATATTTCAACAGCAATACCTTCTGTTAGCACAACTCACTCCATAAGATGTTCTGTCATACACTGCCCAAATAAAACAGTCTAAGTTTTAGCTCCATGAAATATAATATTCTGTAAAACTGCCTTTACAACAATAATATACAATGCCTCTACTACTAAAAAAGTAATTCATATGAAAATAGTATGCTGTTCAGTGCTAAGTGGCAATGTCAGTCTGTACTAGAGTAAATACATTTATACAGTGTTAAAATACCAACATACAGTGACTAAATTATAGCTCCATATATAAACCTATTGATATTTAGGTATTGTATAGATCATCTGAGGTGATCCATTCTGCATATAAGAATTGTCAAATTCAATTTTGGCCATTCAAAATATTTTAATGCCAACATATAGTACTGTAGTTCCAATTCTTTATAATCCCGCTAGGCCGCAAGTCTTTTCCTGACGTAGTCTATTAAAGCCTGTTGAGCCTCTCACGCACCAACCGGTCCCACCCCACATGTAATCCTAGTACCATCCGACCCCGATACTGTAGGTGATAGCTGGAAGTGACGGCCCTGCTCACTCCCACTGTTCCTCCTATGTCGCAGGCGTACCTCTCCTGTCGCAGTCGCCGCATGGCTCTTCTCGACTTGACCATTGGTGGAAGTTTCTCCGGCTCAGGGCAGAGAGGACCGGGCCTCAGTTCTTGACAAGCGTAGTGGGATCTTGGAGGCTTTACCAGTGCAGGGCTCAGATTACGGCTCTGACAAGCGTAAGCCGTACTCAGGGATATCTTCGGGGGGATCTGGACCTTGCCCCTCTCTCTTCCCTGGCTCCAAATCTTCTCGTGGTTTGGCACACAGGGCTTTTATATCAGGGAAGTCCTTACAGAGGCTCACCTGATGCTGTCCAGCATACAAGGTCCTTCCCCCTGCAAATCTTCCAGCACACTTTGGTTCCGCTTGATTTCGGTTGACCAGCAGATGGCAGTCTCTCCTCATTGATGGCACATCCTGCACTTGCTGCACTAATTTTCCAGAAGGCTCATGTTTATTTGTCACATTCCTCCCCCTTGTTGCTCTCCAGTCTTTGTGTGAGTGGAATTCTTTTGAGTTTGAAGTTTCCTCATGGGTAGGCCGAGTTCAGCAAACAGTTGCGTACACTACTAGGTCTTCGGCTGTAACTGGGACCAGACAAATTCATCCTGAGCATATCGGTTAGGGGGAATCCCGGCATTGGCCTGCTCAGTCCTGTAGAGTTCTTCCTGCAGAGGCGCATCTGGGGTACTCGAAGACTCAGGCACTGGAGGTGGTAAGTTGACTTCGAGTTAATTTTCTGTCCCACTCAAAAGCGACTATGGCATCTCCGGTGAACACATCGGCCCTGCAAGTCATTTTTCCTCTTCCTCTAAGACTGCCCTTTGTGGGTCCTCAGCCACTTCTATTGGGGGCCCTGCCTCGGTACGCTCTTCTGCATCAGAAGAGCAGGGTCGTAGCATATTCCTGTGCAACACCCGATGTGCCACAGTGTCATCTCCCTTAGATCTAACCTCGTAGACTGAGTTATTTGGGTGAATCTTCCTCCCCACTCGGTAGGGTACCGCCTCCCAACGATGATCCAGCTTGTTCCCAGGTCATTTGGCCCACACCAACACATGGTCCCCTGGCTGAAGTTGTCCTCCTGACATCGGGTTTTGACTTGAATGTTCCACTTCCTGAAGCTTCTGCTCAACTAGCTTCCTTACTGTCTGTAGTCAATGACTATGTTCTCTGAACCAGGCACTTGGACTACTGCCCGGACAGAAATCTTCTGCCTCCAGCTCCAGTTGAGTAATCTCTCTGCTGCTTCGGCCAAACAGCAGCATGTAAGGGGTGTAAATGGTAGTCACATGGACTCGATTATTGTAAACCCACACCAACTCAGACAAGAATTTGGGCCATTTCATCTTCTTGTCCTCTTCCAAGGTCCGCATTATTTGCAACAGGGTTTGGTTGAAGCACTCACAGGCCCTGTTCCCCTGTGGATGATATGGCGTGGTTTGGGATTTGATGATTCCATAGATATGATACAGTCCATCCATCACTCTCCCTTGGATGCAGGTTTCTGGTCGGAGTGAATTCGCTTCAGGCATCCATATATGCGAATTAAGTCCTGACAGATGGCTCTGGCTGCAGCTTCGGCTGTCTGATCCCAGATGAGAGTCACCACCACGAACTTGGTGAAGTGATAAGTGTAACGCTGGTATTGTCTGTACTTTGTTTTCCAGCGTTACTCAGCATGTCTCTGCTTTAACCCTTTTGCTCCTTTCCCCCTAACCAGCTGGGATACTGTTGTCTGTTACCTGTATGGATGCTGCTCAGTTCCCAGCTTTGCTGCGTAGCCGTACTTGCGTGAGTGTCTCCGCTGCGTTGCATGACCACCCGCATGTGCGGTCCCTGACCTGCTGTAAAAGCCATCCGTAGCTTGCAAAGTCCTCTGCAGTGGTGCATGACTTACTACGTGTGTGGCAGCAGCTACTGTCAGGCGCCTGGCCTGCTGTGAAGACCATCCGTAGGTTGCAAAGTCCTCTGCACTGTGCATGTCTTACTACTTGTGTGGCAGCAGCCACGGTCAGGTGCTCCTCTGTGATGAGTTGTCTGGCTCTGCATAGGGGGCGCGGCCCACACCTGTCCTGCTTTTATGAGGATTGGGTGTGTACTAGAATTACTGCTCCAGCCTATTGCTGTGAAGCAGCTCACATATAAAGTTCCCCAGCCCTGAGGGGCGTTGCCAGAGCTTCGCATTGAATCTGCATTAAGCTCCTGAACCTAGCCGTGTGTGTTTGTGTTCAGCTCCTGCTCTGAGTGTGTTCAGCTCTGGAGAGCTGATTCCCTGTTCCTGCTGTGTCTTGTTACCTGAATCCCTGATCCTGGATCTATCCTGGTACCTGAATGTCTGAACTGTGTCTTGTGTTTCCGCCTATGCTGGGGGCTGATTACCCAGATCGCCGTTCCTGGAGGCTGTATATCCAGGCCTGTTCCTGCTGTGTCTTGTTTCCTGAATCCCTGATCCTGGACCTAACCCGGTACCTGAATGTCTGAACTGTGTCTTGTGTTTCCGCCTATGCTGGGGGCTGATTATCCAGATTGCCGTTCCTGGAGGCTGTATATCCAGGCCTGTTCCTGCTGTGTCTAATTACCTGAACCCCTGATCCTGGATCGCATCCTGTACCTGACTGTCTGAACTGTGTCCTCTGTGTTATGTTCCTGAAATCCTGCTGTGTCCTGAACCCTGTGCCAGTGACTGTGAATCCTTGCTATATAACCTGAGTTCATCTTGGAAGGAGGAGTCCGGTGTGTGCTGAGTTTCTGTTACTCTGTGCTCAGCTTCTGTGCAATTCC